>MJUU01032843.1:0-22575 GCA_002080025.1 Modiolus philippinarum | reverse complement strand
ACTTTTCCAATAGTCAACTTCCCTTTTCTTTGTAGCAACATTCCAAAAGCACCATCATATAGAGTTTACATCTCACAACTCATTCGCTACTCAAGGGCTTGTGGTCGTTACAGTCACTTCTTTGATAGAGCTCAGTTGCTTACAAATAGACTACTTAAGCAAGGGTCCGTTACAAAAAATTTACAGTCAGCACTACAGAAGTTTTACGGTCCTCATCACGATCTTGTGGATCGCTATGGCATATCTGTTTCAACAGATGACAACAGATCTTTCCCTGTACAACTAAAGTTTGTTTTTTCTCTATCGGATTGACTTTACTACCGGAGTTGACATGTTCAACACTGTGGGTGTCTTATAAGAAGCAGGAGATGCTTACTCTACCAGTACACCTGATCTCACCAATGGTTTTTATTGGGTCCGTGTTGTTCATCTTTGTGTGTGTCTTCGTTTTTCTTTTTTGTTCCGTACTAAAGTCGTGTCCTTGTTTCTTAGTGTGTCTGATTTTGCCATTGTCCATGGATTTTTCGTTCTTTTGATTTATTGTTCGACCCTTACTTATTATACAAAGATTGTACAATCCATCTATAAAAGGATTGTGGACAATCCTTGTATACAAGGACTGTAGCCGCCAAGTTCAGTTGATCCAAATAATTCCTAAGTTACTCAATAAGTAATGCTTATCAGAGTTATCACTTTCGTCAAAAACACTTGCAATTCATAAACTGGTTTTCAAGTTTCCCCAAATTCTATCATTTGCCCGCCATGTCAAAACAATATAAGTGTATGAAGATATTATATCTGGGTATGATGATTCCTATGTTACTGAGACACTAGTAAGAATAACGCCAGAAAAATATATGTTAACATATTTTGCTGATATCATGGAATTTTATACGAACACTCGAACAAATCAAAATAACACATGTCTAACATTATTTAACAACGGTCAATTTTTGGAATTTCAACAATCCAAATGCATGCTTTAAATGAGAATCACTAGATAGCAAATTTATACATCTTCTGTCAAAAATGACCTTAAAAATAGAAGATATTATATGTTGGAGCTTATTTCGTTTGTTGCGATGCAACATTCATATGTATTTTTTCCCCAAATTACCTTACAAGGTTGAAATATTTTGCATTTTAGCTTTTTTTCCTTTCTTGCGATACCAAATTTATACATCTTTTGTCAAAAATGACCTCAAAAGTGGGAGATATTATATGTTGGTGTTTATTTCAATTGTCGCGACAAACATTTATATGTATTTTCTAAAAATTACCTTTGTAAGATTGAAATATTTTGCATTTTAGCTTTTTTCCTTTCTCGTGATACCAAATTTTTACATCTTTTGTCAAAAATGACCTCAGAAGTGGGAGATATTATATGTTAGTGCTTATTTCAATTGTCGCGACAAATATTTGTATGTATTTTCTAAAAATTACATTTATAAGATTGAAATATTTTGCATTTTAGCTTTTTTCCTTTCTTGTGATACCAAATTTATACATCTTTATTAAAAAATGACGTATTATATGTTGGTGCTTACTTCAATTGATGCAACAAACATTTATATGTATTTTTTTTTTAAATTACCTTATAAGGTTGAAATATTTTGCATTTTAGCTTTTTTTCCTTTCTTTGATACTAAATTTATACACCATATGTCAAAAATGACCTCAAAATGGAAGATATTACATGTAGGTGCTTATTTCATTTGTCGGGGCACAACATTTATATTAATTTTTCCCAAAATTACCTAAGTTATAAGTTTGAATATTTTGCATTTTAGCTTTTTTCCTTTCTCGCGATACACAATTTATACATCTTTTGTCAAAAATGACCTGAAAAGTTGGAGATATTATATATCGGTGCCTATTTCAATTGTCGCGACCAATAAAACTTCTTCGAAAGGATATGATAATGTAAAATATTTTAGAAAATTAATATTTTTGGTCATTTGTAAAGAATCAGTTTTGACCACGATGAAAGCCTTACTTTTCAAACAAATTTATTTTTATAAAAAAAAACTATATCGCGACATAAATAACTTCTTTCAAAGGATATGATAATGTAAAATATTTAAGAAAAATGAATATGGAAACCTATTTATGTTACGATTCATAAAAAGCTATATCGCGATATATAAAACTTGTTCGAAAGAATATGATAATGTAAAATATTTTGGAAAATTAATATTTTTGGTCATTTGTAAATAATTAGTTTCCACCGCATGATAAAAGCCTGACTTTTATAAAATTTATGTTAAGATTTATAAAAAGCTATATCGCGAGATGGGCTGCGCGTACACGCGTCCGGTTATTGTATAGAAAAGGAATCTTTTTCCGGATATTCGGATGAAAGTATCCGAAATTGTTATTGTAAGATAAAGACAGAGCGAGTTCTAAATACATTCAGAGACATAAAATTAAATTATATGTCTCTGATACATTTTATTGTAATTACGACTTATGAAAAGTTGTTATTCATCTAAATAAATAATCACCAAACTTAAAAAGTGAAAGGAAGATTAATTTGAAAACGGACACGTACAGGCAATTGATTACAGGTATCTGAGCTGAACATTTCATAAGGCTGGTTGTTTCATTTATTTTGTAAGGATAAAATGGAAATTAAAGAAAAGGATGTCAAATTCTGGAGAATGCCTTTACAGCAACCAGGACATACAAAAATGAAAATGAAAACGTTATAACATGTGTCCATCTATAACGGGAAAATGTTTTTGTCGAAATCCCAAGTCAGGAATATGTTGGTCATTGGCCCGTTCTTGTCTTCTTATAAAATTTTAGTCTTTTAATATTCGGGTTATTGGATGTGGTTTGTTTTCATTGATTTATTCACTTTTTTACCTTTTTGGGGCCCATTTAGGATTTGCTATATGGTGTGAGGTTCCTCACTGCGTTGAAGACCGTACGGTGACCCCTAGATGCTTTGCTTTGAGTCGTTTTTATCATCTGGAGATGGGATGTTGTCTCCTTGACATTTACCCCATTGAAGGAGTAGTCTGACCGATTCGTAGAAGTAGAGACTTTCGTACTTCACAGTTAGAAAACAATGTTTGAAGCAAAGTGTTGTACTTTCATCCACACACTTTTGTGCATAATGCTCCCAAACTTCAAATTTTGACTCAGAAAATACGAATAATTTATATTCATATGACCAAGAGTATATTAACCATGCTACTTGGCCGCGTTTATCTTCTCTCGTGTAAATTATTATGAATTTGACCTGGCTGAAAAGAATCTCATTTCCTTTATTTTCTGGATGCAACTATCGCAAAGCGACAAGTGCTTTATTAAGTGCCAATATAACGAAGTGGACTTTCTAATTTGTATTAATGCGACAACCGACCAATAATTTCTTGCATTAGTTATTATTTATTTCAATTTAGTCAGTAATTATGCGAAGAATCTAAATTATATCTGCAACAGAAGGTTTGATTATTTTTAATTCCGGTTGATGCATAAACCTTATTTTTTCAGTTGAGAACTTTCGACTTCAAGGTAGATTGTAATGTTAAAGTTTGCCTGAAGGTCCGGAAAATGCTCCGGTATTATACAAGAAACGGAAGCGTGGACGCGCAGCCTGTGAGCTACGCATCCACGCGGCGTGGACGCGCAGCCACTGCCTATCCAAATAGAACGCGCTATGTGGAAATATATTTAATTTCCTCAGCAATCGCGGAAAATGCAAACTAATTAATTTAGAAAACCTCGTTTTAGGTAGTGATCCTCGCGACAGCTTTCAAGTGCACTTGAAGTTCACCACTGAACGCGAAAGTAGCTACCTATTTAAAAAAAGTGAACTTCGCGACAGCTTGGAGAATGCAAAGTGCACTTAAAAGTGAAGTTCAAGTTCACTTTAAGTGCACTTTTTGGAACTTTGCGTCTGCTCCATCTGTAACAATATATGTTCAGTTGAAAATCGAATCGAAGCCATAAGTATTCATGATTTCCAAATTCAAGATCACATCTTCTTTTAACTCTTAAATATTCTGATATATATATACTAAAACCCCTCCCTCAAAGCATGTGTGGTCATATCTGAAAGGCTTCTCCATATAACCTCAATTTGTATTTCACGATCGGTTACATTTTAATCCAAATGACTCTCAGTAATGCACAAAACCGAAGAGCCATGGGATACGGATTCGATATAATTAAGTTTGTTTCCGACACTTCTTGCGTTTAGATGAAAAATTAATATCTCATCAGGCATCGGACCGGGATTTTCAGCAACATCATTACTGAGCAGAATTAAGACAATCAGCAATAAGGTAAAATAAATATTTTTGATAAAAGCTTGGTATACATATTTTGACAATATATTTTAGAAAAAAACTTGCAAAACAGCAAAAAAATATATAAAGATGCCACTGATACAATTTTATATGAAACATGACTCTTTTGATTAAGGGGACGACCATTTGATTCTGAGGTTGGGGCCTGGTTGTTTCGGTCGAGCCAGATTATTTATCTTCAAAATTTTGCGGGCCAGAATGTTTATTTTTCGCCGCTTCGCGGCGAAAATTTTTATTTTCAATAACATATCGTATCGTACCAATAAATCTAAGGTCAGATTATTTATTTTCTTGGATGTGCAGGTCAGATTATTTATTTCCAACTTTTTCAGGGACAGAATATTTATTTACAAAATCTGCCAGCCACCCCNCCCCCCCCCCCCCCCCCCCCCCCCCACAATCAAATGGTCATCCCCTAAACATGAATAGACTTTTAAATAAAACAGTCCGATCGAGACTCTTTGTGACATATATAATCATTACCCATTGTCAAAGAATATTAAAAAGATAACACATACAAATCAAATATAGAGTCTCGATTATAAACAAAGGAATGTAAATATATACATTTCTATAACAAAAACAGTCGTTCATCAGATCGACATAAGAAATAATGCATCCATTTGTTACATCTAATTTTACAAAGTAACTGAGAAAAAGAATAAAGACTAAAAAAAACAAACAAAAAACCCCCCAAAAAAACTGAGTGTTTGAAATAAAACAAAACATATGTACAAAACTAATGCACTAAAGATATGGGCACGATATGGATATATATATATATATATATATATATAATTATAATAGTATAGGATAATTATTTCATCACATTATAATCATGGAAATATTTTTTATGAATGTATATCGGTTTTCCGTTCACTAAATATATCAGGTGGCATGTAAATTATTTATCACACTCGGACTCGGTGTGATACTTATTACAGAACATTGCGAGGCGTGGCCGAGGGGTTTATAGTACATAAAACATGGCAAATCATTGTTTGACTAATTAAGAACATAATCACTCCTCGAAGACTCTTAACAGGATATTTTCAAAATCAATTATGATTTGATTAAATTTAATCATTTGTGTAATCAAGTACAAACCATTGAACTAATGAGTCAGAAATTCTTTACATTCCAATTCACATATTGCCCCAAGCAGTAACACTGTATAACCATATACTTGTAAAGCTTGTATTATGCACCGTTAAGAATTGAATGATCACTTATTAGGAAAGAAAGGAAATTTTGGAAGGAATTTCTCTTCTTCAAAAATCTTATTATTATTATCATTTTTATTCAAGCTACACTTCAGTTCGTAAAATTAACAGTCATGAGCATAGCCATAGATATAAATCTCTTTTCGGTCAGATGGTCCACAATGCCCTACAGCCTTCTATAATAACATAGAAAGGCATGGTTTATGAGAATTATAGCGTCAAATGAAAATTTTTCATTGGTCGAGGAGGAGTGATTATGTTCCAAAGAAATGAATTTCAAAAATCCAGTGTATCATACATATAGAAGAAATTAAATGTAGGTATAATAGACATGAGTTTTAATTCCATTTTGCAGTAAACATGTATTAAAATAATGTACCTGATTTAGCTACTTTAAAAATTTGAAGATCAAGTTCAGAAAGCTCGCCAGCGGATAAATTAAACTGCATTTTTTAATTAGATTAATATCCGACACCTCTTAGACAGATCTCTTGAACTGACACCCATGCTCCAAAGAACCCTGAAAGTTCACTTCTTAAGAATAATGCTCAAAATAAACTATTTTAAACTATTTGAATATTTGAATTTGCATATATATATATATAAGGGTTTATGAAATTGCAAAAATAACCATCATGGTTTCCATTACAATGGATGTCAATAATAATAAATCTATTTTTGTGATTCATTTGTTTATATTAACCTTTAAAATGAATATAAGATAATCTATGGTTTCATCATATCATGATCCCAAACAAAAACAAGAGGACAGAATGCCCTGAATATGATTTCTAATAATGTTATCTGTGTCTGTATGATGATAAATAACAAAATACTGTTAATTCATTTTCTGCATATGCACATTTCGACAACTTGTGTCTCATCAGTGCAGATAAAATCAAAACACTTGGAAGTCAATTGATGTGATAGAGAACAAATAACCAAAAAGGATCTAAATAGAAAAGCCAAAATCACCTAAGGACAGAGCTTTGCATGAGGGAGATACTCCTTAGTCATACAACAATATGCACAAATCATCTACGAAATAAATATTTTTCAGCATTACAGTTCAGGAAATGGTGCGTGGACAAACAATTACCCTCTATTACCAATAAAAAAAAATGACTCGTAAAACATTATATATTTAAAAAGAAAAATAGGTATGAAAATGAAAATCTTAACCACATTCACATCTTTGATATTTACAAATTATATTCCAAATAAAATCTTTGTGGATCACAACGGTGAAATACGGAAGCGTATTAGCGCCACACTGTCTTTTTGTTTATTATTTTGCGTTATAACGGAAATGTTTGCGGTTTTTGCGCAAAGGCTTGCCTTATTTCGCAAAGGTTTGTGTGAACGCAGAGTTTGCGTTATTTTGCAAAGTTTGCGTTTTAACGCAAAGTTTATTTTAAAATGATAGATAATGTATTCGATCCATCAAATTCCAAATTTAAAGTCGTCTACGGATAGATTTCGATTTTAAGGCTTATTCAAATTTAAACACAATAATAGAGCATGAACAAATACAATAGCTTCACCAATAAGACTGTATAATACGGTCATGTTTTTTTCTCTCTCCTCAAGTATTCAGTATCTAAGACGGGCTGTCCCAAATTTGTTTAGTTGTGTCTTATATCTTATTTGTTATTCCCTTTACAGATTTTGGAATGTTATTGTAATTTCCAGCCATTGTGGATATTTCAAAAAAAAAAAAAAAGAAAAAAGAAATAACCCACATCAACAAGCGAAACAATCAAATATATCAAAACAAACAGAAACAAAAACAACAATGAAAGCAAAACAAACGAAATATCAAAACAAAGACAAACAAAAACAAAACTAGAGGCTCGGAGACTAAGCCTGTATCGCTCACCTGACAAAATGCTTTTATGCCATGCATGACCAAAAATGATGTTTTACTAATGGGGACAAATGTTAGTTATGTTCTCCATTAGCACCCGCGTTTTTTGTCAGATCCTATTGAAATGAATATTTTTTGCTAACAACCTTCTATACATATAGTTAAATTTGCTTATTTAGTTTCAGAGATGATGATTAAATTGATGACTATCTCATACCTGGCTCCAATGCTAAACTATGTTCTGCACTGGAGGCCATGTTTTTTATCGGATCGAAATGAAATGAGCAATTTTTGTAAAGTACTTTCCGTACATCATTCCTGTAGAGATTGGTTGAATTTGTTTCTATGGTATTAACGGAGAAAATGAAAATGTGATTTTCCCATATGGTCTAATGTTTAAGTGTTATGTGATGGTGGCCAGGTTTGTAATGGGATGGGCACATTTTCGGCAGTCTATGTGATTTCGGCAATCTATGTGATGGATCTTGCATACATCATTCCTGTAAAGTTTGGTTCAATTTGCTTCAGTAGCTTCAGAGGAAATAGCAAATATATGTCCCATGTTTTTAAAACTATGTTTAGTGCTGGCAGCCATGCTTTTAGCCGATCAGAAAATATTCGGCAATCTACATAAAGGACCTTCCATACATCATTCCTGTAAAGTTGGTTCAATTTGACTCAGTAACTTCAGAAAAGATAGCACATAAAAGCTGTTCCCATAGGGTTCCAGGTTTAACTATTTTCTGCGCTGGCGGATATTTTTTTTTTGGCGGATCGGAAAAATTTCGGCAAACTATGCTAAGGACCTTCAATACATCATTCCTCTTAAGTTTGATTCAGTTTGCTTCAGTAGCTTCAGAGGAGATAGCAAATAATGCTTTTCCCATAGGGTCCCATTTTAAACCATGTTCTGTGCTGATGGCCATGTTTTATAGCGGATCGGAAAAATTTCGGCAAACTACATAAAGGACCTTCCATACATCATTCATGAAAGGTTTGGTTCAATTTGCTTTAGTAGCTTCAGAGGAGATAGAAAATATATGCATTTCTCATAAGGTCCCATGTTAAACTATTTTCTGTGCAGGCAGCCATGTTTTTAGCCGATCAGAAAATTTTCGGCAAACTACATAAAGGACCTTCCATACATCTTTCCTGAAAGGTTTGGTTCAATACGCTCTAGAAGCTTCAGTGGAGATAGCAAATATATGCTTTTCCCATAGGGTCCTAGTTTTAACTATTTTATGTACTGGCAGCCATTTTTTTAGCCGATCAGAAAAATTTCGTCAATCTACATAAAGGACCTTACATTCCTGTAAAGTTTAGTTCAGTTTTTTTCAGAAGAGATAGCGCATATGTGCATTTTTTCCTAGGATCCAATGTTCGGCCTTGGCGGCCATGTTTTTCGGCGGATCGGAAAAATTTCGGCAATCTATGTGAAGGACCTACCATACATCATTCCTGTAAAATTGGTTAAAATTGGTCCAGTGGTTTCAGTAGAGATAGACCAAATGTGAAAAGTTCACGGACGACGACAGGCGGCAAGGTGAGCTAAGAAAATGCCCCACTCTATAATTTGCGACATATTTAGCTTGTCGAAAAATTATTTCGTTCAATAATATCTGGTAGAAGATAACAAAACGAACGAATTATTCTGTTTTATTGTTGAAGCTATTATATTTCATAATATTTAAGCCATTATGAAGAGTTAAACGAAAATCAAACTATCCGTATACACCTCTGAAGTCAGACGCCTCTTAATTTCGAATACGTTGGGTCATATAAACTATCTATCAATTTAATATAAACTTTGCGTTATTACGCAAACTTTGCCAAAAAAAAAAAAAAAAAAACGCAATTTTTGCGTTGTGAAATAACGCAAACCTTTGCGTTATAACAAAAATATTTGCGAATTATCGCAAACTTGGCATCAAAACACAAAACTTAGCATTATAACTCAATGTAAAAAAAGTTTGTGTGGCGCTAATACGCCTTCGTAGTTGGAGGTGTTGCACGGACAAACAATGTTTCCTTTATGAAAAATCTCAAAAATGATCTGCAATAATAAATACGACGTAGCATAAAAAGTGTAGGAGTAACCCCCGTTGTCGCGGGGGCATAACTACTTAGCCAAAAAAATGGCTAATGAATGATTTCATATAAAAAAACCTTCCCATCTTTGCTATTACAAATTAGCAGGCTGTTCTGATAAACATTGATTACAAAAGGATAAAGTTCTTCAGAATGATCAAGTAGGATCCTTTTGTCTCTACCATCATTTGATATTGCCATTACTATTCTTTCTGACCCTCCAGTCACAAGCATGGTGCCATTTTCGCAGACACCAAAATTGCTGTTATTTATTTTATAGTTCTCGTAAGACCAAATGAGCTTCCCAGCCAAATCTGTGCAATGAAAACTGTAATTTTGCTTACCAAAAGAAAAGTAAATTTGATTATGCGATACTAGCATGTGGTTCAAATCATTATATTCTCTCGAATTGACTTCAAGAGGTATTGTTCTGAGTATCGTAAAATTCAAGTCCATTTCTTTTATTTCGAAATTATCCGTATAAAGATAAAGTTTTTTCTTGTAATGAGATATCTTAATAGCATCAAATCGGACAGAAATTGACCGTTCCATATGCTTATTGTACAGGTGAAAAATGCCTATTGATGAGGGATTCGAGTGAGTTACCACAATTGTCTTGTTTTCAATTACGGTGCAACTTCGGATTCCAACCTGAACCAGAAATTTATCGTAGTAAGATCCATCTTCATTTAAAATAATAACGCTAGTTTGATGAACGCTGGTACTTAAAAACAGCATTTTCCTGTTTGGTAACACAAAACATTCCATCAGTTGAAAACTGCGCTGAGCCTCGTAAATGCTGAATTTATGTTTGAATTTCAGTCGCATTTGATTGATCCCCCTTGATAAAACTGCGCGATCCTGCACTGCATTTGGCTCCGTGATTTCGTCTATCTTACGTGCCATTGTTACTTTAACCTGTCCAAAAGAGACCAAAGATGTGCATAGTGACATCATTTTTTTATTTGTTATAAAAAGAATAACAAATTCTTGAATTCTGTTGTTAAACGATCTGACTTCTTCAGAGGTATCTCGTAAATAGATTATCATTTGTCGAATCCAAATATAAGCTTGTTTTTCAGACGCAATATTTTTCATCTCGTTTGCCCGATCTAACAATTTCAGCAAATTTTCTCTCTTTTTTGTAAGATTTGCTTTTAAATTGGAATTTTGTGTATTGCATTCATCACACTTGTTCCTCAGTTTTTCTCTTATTTTCTCTTCTAATTTATCAAGACGTTTATTTATTTCATCTCTTGTACTTTGGATTGCGAACATAGCTGTTTCATCTTGCTTCTGTATATTTTCTTGACTCTCTTTTAAAGAAGTCAGGCCATTTTCTATGTTCTCAAGGATTTCGTCTATGTTCTGTTCTAGTTCGGAAATTGCAGTTGAGGTTTTGAATCCCTGAGACGCCTCGCTTAAGTTAAGAAGATTCACGCATTTGCTATGTTTCTGTTGAACACACAACTCACACAGAACGCTATCATGAGCTCTACAGAAAAATTCTAAAGTTTTTTCATGTGCAGAACAGGTGGCTATTACAGGAAAATGTTCATCCTCGATATAATCTGAAACAGGAATGACGTGGTGGGTTCTAGACGGTTTTGCAGCTTTATGGCTTTTAGAACATTCACTGCAGTATCCCTCGGAACAATCTTTGCACCATATGATAGCAGATGTTGTCACATCGTCATACTCACACTGCCCACAATAAATTTCCTTGGATGCAGCCATAACAAAAATTCTAAAACGAAAAATGAAAGACTATACCAATTGTATAACTAAATGCGTATTTGTTGGAAGAATATTGTTCAAGCAAAGATACATATCCTTTTAAACTTACCTTAAAGTCGAATACTATAGGGTTATAGAATGGGATTTTTCATATTTGTCCTGTATTATGTCCAAGGACGGTCGTATTGGGCCGAGGACAGCCGTATTGGGCCGAGGCAACGCCGAGGCCCAATACGGCTGTTCGATGCCCAATACGACTGTCCGAGGACATAATACAGGACCAATGTGAAAAATAACATTCTATGACGCTTTTAATAAATAGTTATGTAAAAATATATATACTATCGATTCATTGGCAACAAAATGGGCGAAGGACTTGTCAGTCAATTTTAATGTTTACTTTTCCTTTACTCTCAAGTTTATTTTCATGTATTTCTGCTATGTTAAACAGTCACCAACATTGTAATTTTGATTTGTGACTGCGTTTTTCATATATGACGACATGGATAAACATTTGAGATGTCGTCAGCCGCGAAAATGACTTCAAGTTCAGTTCAGCGAGTGGTGGTTACCTGAAAAAGATTTACTTTTCTGATCTTCGTAGCATTTTGTGTTGAAATCTGATTGTTGACATGTTTGAATACTGTGATGTTTCATATTAAAATTACTGAACTATCAAAGTATTTTTCAGAATGTCAACAAACCAGCGTTGCCATTGATGTCCTTGAACTTCTGCAAATTGAATGTAGAAATACGGGATCGGATCCCGGAAATGAAACTGAATTTCCGTTTTAAAATAAATCGTAATAAAAAATGTACGATTGATTTACATTGTAGCAGTCTAGCAGGCTATTCACTTGGAATTATGTTCTGTTCATGATATTGCCGCCATTTTGTTGAAGATTTAATGAACCGGAAGTCCGTATTGGGCCTGGCCGTATTGGCCCAGTAAACCCGTATTGGGCCAGTAAATCCATATAAAGCCAGTAAATCCGTATTGGGCCTGTTTGGCCGTATTTGTCCAGTAAGCCTATCTATATTTGCTCTAATCATTTTGTATTGCATAGGCAATTTTAATCATATTTTACATAACTATTTAATAAAAGAAATCATTCCATATAACTGCGGTATTGAAATCTAAAATAGTAACCAAGCCTTATAATTTACTTCTGCTCTTATTGCAACATCTTATCAAAACTGTCTGTTGTAGAATGTGCAAAGCTAAATGTAAAAGATAACTAAGAAGTATCTTCCTATTACAAAGCTCTGTTCTTAGCGGGACTTTTCCATTTAGACCATATCTTTTGTTTGTTCCTTATCGGCTATCGGCTTTTATATATCTTTTGTGGTGTTGCAGGTGTCTTGGTCGGAGACGTGGTTTTAAGGGTTGATCGTCTGGGAAACCTTAATTTACGGTTACTTAGGTATTTGGTTATGTGTAACCATTCGTCGATGGGTAAGTTTTTTCTGAATGTAAGACTATAGTGCAATAAAATAAAATAAAAATGATGACAGGAAATACTTAAAATGGCTGAATAAACAGTTACATGCAACATTGTGCCAAGGAATTGCACCCGAAAAAAACAAAAGAGGAAATACCTTCTTCAAAGGCAATAAGTGTAATATCATATAAGGACAGTTTAGACAAGCTGGCGGTCCTGTTACTCAGTAGTACCTGGAAATAAAAATGTTTGGTCCTTCTCTGCCAATTGCAAAATCATCACTTGTTTGGCATTGTAGTCGAGGGTAATGCTTTAAGCAGGCATGTACCGCTGGGAGTTTCAATGTTCCTGGTCTCCTGTCTCCTGTTTTCTGGGTATTCAGTAGTTGTCGTTATGTCGTTATTGATTAGTTCATAACTTCTCGGCCGCGATATGTTCTTTACGGTGCCATCTATCACATTGTTTATATGGGAAGGTTAATCGTCGTTACCGTTTTTCGTTGCGTTTTGAGTGGACACCATATCCCTTTATTTAACCCTAAAACTGTCGTTTGCGTGTTGCTGTTATATATCTCAACAAAAGGGAAAGGTATATTATTTATTCTAATATAAATTGCAGGTATGATCATTGAATATTGGTGAGATGCCGATGGAATATCATGCAATCAAATTCATAGTAAAATTCTATCAAGTATTTGGCAGTATTTGGTTACATTTGTAAATGTGAATATTATCAAACACCTTAAACACCGCAACGCCCCACACACAAAAGGTATTTACGGCCGTGCTGAATGAAAGCAAGTTTTGGACAAAAATATACATCAAGTTTGCTGCAACAACACCCAATTATTTACTAATATACATCAATATTGTAAACTGTTGGTCAATATTCTGCATTGGTTCATAGTGTCCTGGAAATCTCAATGTCCGACATATTTACGAAGGTTCTATATAAAAAAATTGAAATCTGTGAACAATATAAAAAATGTTTGCACACCTTTTAAATTGTGCTGAAAAATAAGCTCAATTGTTTTCTTAAATTTTATATAACACAGTTTGTTAGTGCCAAAATATAGTATATACATGGTCAGTAAATTTTATATTGGGCGAGAACGTAGCTATAGCCCTAATATTTAATGCCTGTGTCACACTACGCCACGAACAAGAAGACCCTACTACGACCTGCAATAATTGAAAGTCCTGGAGAGGTCGTGGTACATTCGGCACAATTTTGACATTTCCACGATGTTACCTCGACCATACTACGATCATACCACGATCAGGCTACGAACCAACCATGATCTCATTTCGACTAAGCCGCTACTTCACTACGATCATCAAGTCATTACTGCGACCTTACAACGATTATCCTGACTCCATCACGACCTTACTACGCTCCCATTACGACGAAACCCCGATTCAAGTTCCTGCTACGATTCTACGCTGATGTCACATCGATCTTGAGCTAGTTGTTACAAGTACTATGCAACATAAGAAATAAAAGTGACAACAAAAGTCCGAATCGATCAAAGGAAGAGACCAGTAAGGAAAATCCGTATAACATTCGACTGTATCAGGGAAACACAATCCGACACAGAACATTTTTAGCAAGCCGTCATATTCCCGACTTGGAACGGGCATTTTATAAATAAAATGGTGGGTTAAACCAGGTTTATTGATGCATCAATCTAAGATTTATCCATTTTCCAGATATTTCACCGATGGAAATTACATTCCACTCAAATCATCTACACCTATAAGAGAACTAGTAGGGGAGGGGTATTTCAACTTTTTTTTTACAGTAATAGCCGACAAAGCGATCACGACGTACTGCATTCCCCCCGTTTTCTTAGTGGTACATTAAAACACCTTATGCCCTAACGGGCTGGTGCCAAAACAAAGACAATGAAATAAAAACAGTTCATAAAAGCAAAATGCAATAAATCTATGCAGTCAGAGAGTCAAACTTTCTCAGCGTGAAAGATGGTTGCTCGGTCGATGAGGATGATATATATTGCATATCAGAAATGTCTGGAACAAAAGATCTTGGTTTCATATCCCAATTTTTACTTTCGAATGCTCATACGAATTATGTCATCTTTAAATATGCTGTGGTATTTTTCAGTTTGATCGTTTATCTTCCTTATGGTACGGTTATTGCGTGATCGCAGTAAAGTCGTGATAAAGTCGGCATGAACTCGTACTAAGGTCTTTTATATCGCAGTTCAGTCGTGCTGTGTTCCTGGCAGAAACGTTGAAAACTCATAGAAGATCGGGAATTTTCGTAATGAGATCGTAGTAGCATCGTCCTATGATCGCAGCGTTATGTCCTCAAATGGTATTCACGACCCCACTATGATGGTACCACGATCATTAATGCCTAACCATGACCTTAGAGCAACACCACTACGACCATATTTGACTACGACCGCACTACGCTTTTTTGAGCAAGTTCAAAATTGTTGCACGACCATCATGACCATGAATACCTTTCTACGATCCTACTACAACCCCACTACGATGGCCCCGATCCCACCACGATCCACGATCCTCACTTTTTTTCTCAGTCGTAGTGCGATCGTGGCATAGTGTGATTGGGGGTATAATATATACCATATTAAGTCACTAACATATACGTGGTAATATTTATATCATGCCGATAGTTCAAGAATGAAACATATAAACCGGAGTCTGTTAAATTCTTATGCAGCTTTTCGAGAGCCATCGAAATCAATTATATCAATAAGCTGTTTAATTATATGATTATTACTCAATACACGGATATGCATTCGCATTGTCACAAACGAAGAAAATGAATTACGAAGGGAAAAAAGATATGCATTTACTCATTTAAGCATTATTTATCATAACTAACCTTTTTCCTGTTTCTTAGTTAAGAAATTTTGCTACTTATACTAAATATTTTATCACAATGATCTAGATCTGAAAGTTATCGTTTCAAATTAAAAAAGTTCTGATATATTGTATGAGCTAATATATTCATCATGAAAACTACTCGCACTACCCCACTATGATGGTACAAATGTACCACGATCATTAATGCCTAACCATGACCTTAGAGCAACACCACTACGACCGCACTACGCTTTTTTGAGCAAGTTCAAAATTGTTGCACGACCATCATGACCATGAAGACCTTTCTACGATCCTACTACAACCCCACTACGATGGCTCCGATCCCACCACGATCCACGATCCTCACTTTTTTCTCAGTCGTAGTGCGATCGTGGCATAGCGTGATTGGGGGTATAATATGGCTGTGTGCCTGAATGCCAAAATTGTATAATATCAAAGAATTCTGTAGGTGCTTATTAGTGAGGATTATGGGGCCTCACATAGGGTAATTATTGTACCTCTTACATGAAAAGGGATGTGAAAAAAGAATATTTAATTTAATTCAAATATGAATTGATTTAATATCAATTTGTTTGGCAATAAAAAAAAACACAAAAAATATTTAGTATTCCATGCATTTTATATATTCAATGATCAAGAAATAACAGTTGATTTGGAATGGGTACCTTGAACCTTTTATTAGTATTTACATGCACAAGATTTACATGTGCACGTAAAAGTATTTTTGCTATGCATTTACATGCATTTAATCTGAGGTGTGTATTTGAATATAAAAAGCCAATTGCCAAAAAGTGAAAAGGACAGAAAACATGAAAAAATTAATAGTTTTCATTTGATCTTGGACATTAATAGAATAAAAAAAACATAAAGTTGCATAGAACCTTCTTTAGTTTTTTTCAGAGTACAACTTTTCCTTTAAAAGGGCAAAACGCAAGATCAGAAAAAATATTGTCAGAGAAGTATGAATGGTATAGAGAGAATTTTGTGTGTGTGTGTGCATGTGTGTGCATACCTTTTATGGTGTCAATCAGGTTGCAGAACCATTTTCCTCCGTTTCATAGACAGAAATGATATTTTGCACAGTGTGCATTTAGTTTGTATTTACATGCTCAAAATACATACCATGTAAATTTTTACATGTGCAAATATACATTTACACTTGCCTTGACCTCTTGTGGATTTTCATGAGATCAGGGGTATTTTATTTGCATATGTGTAAATTTACACTGTCTGCATTTTGCGCATGTAAATACAAACTCAAAATGCACACTTTTCAAAATACAGTTTCAGTTTATTAAACAGAAGAAAAGGATCATGTAACTTAATTGGAATCATAAAATTGATGCATATATACACACTGAACTATTATTAAAAAAAAAACAAAAAAACATACTTCTCGGACAGTTTTGTCTGATTTTAAATTTTTAGCTTATTTTAGGGGAAGCTGGACTCTGATTGAAAAATAAAAGAAGATACAATGTAACTTTATGTTTTTCTATCATTTTATAAATTTCCAAGATCTAACAAAAACTTTAAAATTTTTACATGGTTTTTGGCCCTTTTCACATCTTGTAAGCAGCTTTTTAGATGAAAATACACACCTCAGATTGAATGCATGTAAATGCACTTACTGGTGTAGTTTTACACACATGTAAATTAACATACTGGTGTAAATCTTGTCCATGTAAATGGGGCTTTTGACAGCAGGCAGTGGTGAAAAAGTTAAATGCTGGACCATATATAACATAAAAGTTTCTTTACATAGTTTGAAAATGGGACCCTTCAAACTTATAAGTAAAATTTACTATTAGTATCAGCCATTGTCCATCCAGAGACATTAAACAATTAAATGTTTATGGCCGATGTGAGCGATACAGGTTATTGAGTGCATTTTGTTTCATATTTCTGTTACAACTGCTTTAATTATTTCATTATTTATTTATTTTTGAACACCTTATACCCCTTAAATTGTGTATATTTTCTAACATTTTTCACAACAAAATTTACAAAAAAAAAAAATTTAAAGCATGATATATTTTTGATATTTTATCAATTTTTTTAAATTTAACCCTCAAATTTACAATATTATTTACAACATTCAAACATTTTGTCAACCTATGTTTAACTAACTTATTATTAAATTTTATATCTAATCAAGCCCCTTACTGTACCCCTTCATAACTACTTAAACAACAATATTTAATTATGTGATTTTAAGAATGTTGGCATTCAGGGAACACACCTATAATATATACCATATTAAGTCACTAACATATACGTGGTAATATTTATATCATGCCGATAGTTCAAGAATGAAACATATAAACCGGAGTCTGTTAAATTCTTATGCAGCTTTTCGAGAGCCATCGAAATCAATTATATCAATAAGCTTTTTAATTATATATGATTATTACTCAATACACGGATATGCATTCGCATTGTCACAAACGAAGAAAATGAATTACGAAGGAAAAAGAGAAATGCAATTACTCATTTAAGCATTATTAATCATAACTAACCTTTATCCTTTTTCTTAGTTTGGAAATTTTGCTACTTGAAAAATATTTTATCACAATGATCTAAATCTGAAAGTTATCGTTTCAAATTATAAAAGTTCTGATATATTGTATGAGCTAATATATTCATTATGAAAACTACTCGCATTGAATTGATGCAGTGTAAATAACTCTACGTACAATAGTTTTGAAACAATGTTGATACAGAAAAAGCCGTCGTGATTTTATATTTTTAAACAATATATACGGTACTTTTGAAAACGTTTTCAGTTTATTGATTAAAAAATGGACGGAAAGAGTTTGCCTTTCATATTCAAGGATTTATTGTAAATTAAAGAACCTTAGTGAGCAAGCTCACATACCCCACGCCCGTACATATCAGAAAATCCTGCATTATTGAAGTCAAAAAGTACCCTATAAGCAATATCATAAAAAAAAATGACAAGGTTCATCATTGAGGAATTTTGTCAAAAATGATCAAAAATCAAAAGTAAAGTAGTATGCACAATCATTCTGCACAAGATAATTGAAAGGGTTTTAGAGAAGTTGTGGTGACAAGATGATCCTTTGGTGTTTTAGCTGAAAATAGTCAAAGTCCAATAACTCCTATCAATAAGGCAGTATAGTATGCGCGTCTACACATCATGACCAACAATCCTACCAAATATGAAAGCAATCATACCTGCCAACCTCCAAAAGTACTGTGGCGGGTCATGACCAAACATGGTGCATTTAGATGTTGGGTCATGATGGCATATATTCAAAGTTACAGTGAAAAAAAATACCAAACATATGCATTGCAATCGATTTTGTCAATTGGAACTATTCCTCTTTTGTACAGTAACTGAGACTTGTGTTGTTTAGCCATGTCTGTAGCCATGTCTGACAAACTGAACAATACTTCTCTAAACCAAGATTGTTTCATCTAAATTTATTCACAATTACATGTTACTGTTGCAAAGGCAATATGTAAGTTCATTAGAAATTGATTAAACAGCTATAATCATTTATTTTTAACTTCATCAAAATAAAATCTGTGGAGAAAATATCCAACATACTATTTAAGGCAAAAACTAAAATGTTTTTTAAGATATTTCAATAATTTGGGGTATTAATTAGTGTCAAAATCAAAATCTTAGGGCCATTTTTTATAAAATGGAAATTATTCAAGGGAGGTAATT
Source organism: Modiolus philippinarum (assembly GCA_002080025.1). Lineage (NCBI taxonomy): Eukaryota > Metazoa > Mollusca > Bivalvia > Mytilida > Modiolidae > Modiolus > Modiolus philippinarum. Next base: position 3,326 of record MJUU01032843.1, on the reverse strand, counting down.
AGCAATATCTATAAACATTTTCGTATCAGAAAAGATTGTGTAGATTCCTTTGTAATCATTACCAGTGCTTACTGATTACTATATAAACAACATCTGTCCTAATTATTGCCCGAATCACACAGTTTAATTAACATGTTTACCTGTCAGAATGCTACTTGAGTTGATCGATACAAATCAATAAACAGACATGCACGACAATTTCACCTGATCAATTTTGCGGGTGAAAACGATAACCCGCGGCAGGTCATGCTAACCGGTGGGTGAAGGCACGTTTTTGTGGACGTGACCTAGCAAATGCGGGTCAGGCGGGTCACTTGGCAGGTATAAAGCAATCCATTAAGCAGTTTCAGTAGAGCTGCAGTTACAAGATGATACTTTGGTGTTTTAGATGAAAATAGTCTAAGTCCAATAACTCCCGTAAAAGTAATCCGATCAATAAGGCAGTATAGTATGCACATCTACACATCATGACCAACAATCCTACCAAATATGAAAGCCATCCATTAAGCGCTTTCAGAGGAGTTGCAGTGACAAGATGATACTTGCTGTTTTAGCTGAAAATAGTCTAAGTCCAATAACTCCCGTAAAAGTAATCCGATCAATAAGGCAGTAAAGTAGGCACATCTACACATCATGACCAACAATATTAATCCTTCAAAATATGAAAGCAATCTATTGAGCGGTTTCAGAGGAGTTGCAGTGACAAGATGAAACTTTGGTATTTTAAGTGAATATAGTCTAAGTCCCATAACTCCCACAAAAATTATCCAATCAATATGGCGGTAAAGTATGCACATCTACAAATCATGACCAACAATCCTACCAAATATGAAAGCAATCCGTCAAGCGGTTACAGAGGAGTTGCAGTGACAAGAACAGGACTGACGGACGGACTGACCGACGGACAGACAGACGGACGGACGGACGGGTCAAAAACATTATACCCTCCGCAACTTCGTTGCGTGGGTAATAATAAGCAAGTAAAGAATATAGCGTAAATGCACATGAGACAAAGTCTAGAACAAAGCAAAGGTACGACGCTTTTATTGTTATTCTTTTTCTTGAAGTCACCATGAGGCCTTCAACATTGAGCTTTGCTCATACCTCGTAGTAAGTTCAAGACGGCCATTAGCACCGGTTTGAGCAGAATTCATTGCTAAATGTCGAACAAAACTACATCCAAGTCTTTTCTGGTCATGTATATGGGATCGTCAACAAACATTAATTAAACCGTCAAGGTTCTCTTACAATCACATTCATCCGTTGCCCGACAAAAGCTAGCGGACGATTACAACATATAGACAAACACAGGGCACTCACCAAGTCGATTGTATGAAAACTTTGCATTATAAAAAAGTGAGATGGTGGCACAATAAACAAGTAGCCAGAAGAAGATTTGGTAATTACAAAAACGGGGAATATGTCAAAGAGACAACGACCCAAAAGGACAGTAAAGTATGCATGGTATAATAGTATATCTATATGAAAAATCCTCTAACGAACTAGTACATCATAACTGAAATAAAAAGAGAGCAAACATCTCTCCTGTAAGCCCATTTTGTAATGTCAACTTATTGAGCTGGACCTTTTCTTACCGTAACATATGTGACGTATGACAAAAATAAATAAATGAATCGAGTACTGTAAAAGGAGAATTCAATAGCTTGGGAAGGTGAAAGAAGATGCTGAATTTTGTGGGAAGATTGTTTTTTTTTCTTCCTCCGCTGGATTTTAGTTTACTACCGGAATTGACATGTTAAAAACGGTAGTTGTCTCGTGAAAAATCAGGAGATGCTCACTCTACCGGTGCATCTAATCTCACCAATGGTTTTAAATTGGATCCGAGTTGTTTTTCTGTATCTGCGTCGCCATTTGTCCTTTTTGTTCCATACTTGATTGGTGTCTTTGTATCTTGGTTTTTCCGATGTTCCCATTGTCTTTGGATTATTCGTTTTTTTTTAAATGGAAGTTCGGTTCTAATAACTTTCTACGGTGTGCAGTTTTTCAGAACTCATTATTTTTCGATTTTTACATTTTTAAAATATTAATTAAATCTGTATACTAAAATTGCGTTTTTATTATATAGACTGACGCCAGCTTTACAGTCCTAAATATTTTCGTCTCGACTTTGAATTGAATAATTTAAGTAATCATTGGCTCCTATTGTTTCTGTATATCGTTTAGAGTGGAAAATATATAAGACTGAATTTTTCGAGTGACTGTGGAGTTGCCAATTTAACTGATAAATGATGTTCATCTAAACGATCTAGTTCAACTTGTTACCGATTCTGCCATTAATTAACCGTTTAAATGTTGCTGAATATAACATGCACAGTAAACAACTACTCATTAAAATATCCAATCTAACCATATTTAATTCTATTGTACAGTTATTTTCTTTCAATGTACATTGTATTGTTTCTACCAAACCATTCTTTTGTATATTATTTAAAGTTGTTGTTCCGCCTTTTTGATTTTATTCTTTGTATTTTCTATATGAACAAAAAAGTCTAATTATACAGATATTAACAGATATAAAAATGAAAATGAAATTTATTCAAAGCAAGGATACCACAGATCGTGAAAATTCTCAAAAATAAGGAAACTGTACCTGCAATGTTAAAGAGTTGTCATATCCAACAAATAAGAACAAAATGGAACAACATCTAAATGTAATTAGAAGGCGATAATCTCATGAAATACCAAAACCTTACTGCACATGACTGGCTTACATGTAGTAAGATATATATCTAGCCACTAAAGCGTGTGAAAAAAATGAATAAAGTTTGCAAAATTGTTTTCAAATGTCTTTTAAAGAAAGTCGTTGACAGGTGTCTATTTCAAAATATTATGCATTTTATCCGTCTTTTGCAATATATATATATATATATATATATATATAAAACAAGGCAGTAGACTGAAGTGAACAGTACACACATTTAAAAGTTGATATTTCGAGACCTATCCGGCTCTTTATCAAAACACAATAAAAAAGTAAAAATACAGTGAAATAAAACCTATTTACAAAGACTATACTACAANAAAATAAACAAAGTATCGCCAGCTACATCATGGACGCTGTTAACTACAAATGTAACATGAGAAGGGAAAAAATAATTTTGTCAGTGTCTGTACATTGAATCTTACAAAATTCTTATTACTCTAACGGCTATAGAGCAATATATGATAATATAACAAAATAAAATAAAAAAAAAAATTACAAAATGGGTAGGGGCGGGAAATTTAGGCTTTGGTTCGCTAAGCTTTTATGTTTTTTTATGACCAAAATAGATCTTGGAACGAGACCCAAAGACAGGCAAAAGAAC
>MJUU01032842.1:0-14066 GCA_002080025.1 Modiolus philippinarum | reverse complement strand
ATAAGGGGTCAAAGAGGACTCATAAGGAGTCATAAGGGCTAATTATTATTTTCCCTAGTTTGTGTCCAGCTAATTACCGGGTCAATCTCCTTATTATGTCCAACTAATTATTGTGTCAAGCTCTTTAGTATGTCCACACTTACTTTGTTCAAATTTCAGTGGTCGACATGCTACGGTCGTATCATGCTGCGCTCGGCGTAGCCCTTTATTGTAATTCGACTTTTTATTTGCTGTAGTCAACTTTTGACCAGCCTTTTCTTTGTAGTTCAATTTGATATGAAATAGACTCTTATCACAACACACATCTTATAACCCCAAGACTTGGCACTATTTTGTTTTTATTTTTGTTTTGTTTTGTTTTGTTTTGTTTTTTGTTTTTAGTATTTTATACACTCGTTACCCTTTTTAATATTTATAATTTAACGGTGTTTTGGGGTTTAAGCTCAAATAGCTTGATTAGCCAAAATGTAGACCAAGAACCTATGTAGTTGTAGGCAATAGCTATATAATTACTAAGAAAAAATCCGCCAAACGCCGAACTATATAGAAATCGGAATAGACTCTGGCAATAATTTGCATAAGACCAGCTACATAGGACATCGAAACCTGATATCCGTTTAATATACATCGCTGGTGCATCCATCTGTATCCGTGCTGCATTCCACTCTCCACAATAACGTCTGAGATATATGTGGCTACACTAGCCAAAGGAGAAAGGTAGTTCCGTCGAAATAAACCCATGTCGGAAAGTCTTCTCTTTATCGAACGCTCACTCATTAAACTTTTATTTGTTGAAGCGAAGCAACTCATTATCTCCTTTAGTGAGAAACAATAACGTATCATCTCATTTATTATCTGTTGGTTATGCATGTTAAAGGAGTAGACGAAAATCCCATTCGAACTCCAAATAGGTACAGTGACCTAAAATAATGAAAAAAATAACATATCAAACAATTCTTCAAATTACAATCATGGTGAACCAACCAGTCATTCGGCTCTGCAAAACCGAGGAGCATTCATTTGGTTTGTATATCACAAAACCAAAAAAAATATGGATATTCCTTCAACGGAACCTAATTGTTCCACATGTATGCAGAGCCATATGATGGTTCAGTAAACTGTTCAACACATCTCTCAATTGTGAAAAAAAGGATTCATAGATCTGTATATTAAAGAAAGACAAGAGGGGTCCATCAATTTCTAAACAGTCCACTCATTTAGTTCTTGAATCAAAAATTAATTGAAGACTGCCGAAAATCAACAATCTATTGGTCCCCAGGGCATTGCCTAATAAATCGATGCAAAATAGCAAAGACGTTGAAGCTATTTCATAAAGGTATAACAAGGAAAGCTCTTGTACCCTCCCCAAAGCACCATATTTAATACTGAAATCCGTGAATGAAGCATTTAATACTGAAATCCGTGAATAAAGCGTTGGATAACATTTATTTAACAGGGTAATTGTGTTCGAGTATCTAACTTATCCATGTTCATATTACAAACATTTGATGCCAATAAAGGAAGTTTGTTTATTTTACGTAAATTTAAATTAAGATGAACGTTTCGATTGACACGCTAACATATAGCTCGATGTAGATATTACGGCACCCTAATGTTACAACCAGTCTTAACAGTAACGAAAAAAATTAAACAATATTGGCCATTCCATTTTTGTTTACTGTCTGTTAATTATGAACGTAATCAAAAGTCTCTTACCCTGCTGATAATGATTATTCAGCTGCCACACCTGTCTTTCAATGGCGTCTTGTCCTTGGTTTTGTTTTTTCCTTGCGTTTGAAAACAATATCTTTGCGTTTAAACGCAATAGTTTTGCGTTTAAACGCAATAGTTTTGCGTTTAAACGCAATGGTTTTTGCGTTTAATTGCAATAATTTTTGCGTTTATTTGCAATAAGTTTTGCGTTTAATCGCAATAGTTTTGCGTTTATTCACAAAACAAATTTATTGCGTTTATTCGCAAAGTTATTGCGTTTATTCGCAATGTTTTGCGTGTAAACGCAAAAGTTATTGCGTTTATTCGCAATGTTTTGCATTTAAACGCAATAATTATTGCGTTTATTCGCAATGTTTTGCGTTTAAACGCAAAAATTATTGCGTTTATTCGCAATATTTTGCGTTAAAACGCAACAGTTATTGCGTTTAATCGCAATAAAAAATATTTTTGCAAAAAATGTGGCACGAATATGCTTCCGTAGACTTCAAACACAATTACATAATTATTTATTCAATCTACTAGTATCATATTTTATTTGTGAGTAGATAAAACACAAAATGTATTTTCATGTTTTTTCAAAGAAATGTTGGAATATTAGCTAGAGAAATTTTTATTGATTTGTAATCAATGTAATGATTTCATTGTTTGAGTATTTTTTTACATTCAAGCACAATGATGGTGTTTTGTTATGTTGCATTTATTTAGATAACAGATGAATATTTTAGCCTGTACCTAGGAGGAATATTTGTCCCAAAGTTTGGTACATTCGTGCCGTTGACCCTTTAAAAGTGAATCTGTTCAAGACGGGAAAATGGTAAAAACCCTATTCTGGACTAATCGTAAAGAAACTTTGCAGTGACATATTAAGCATCATTACAGTTATATTTCGTATCTATATACATATATGGTTTAGAAATTTACAAAATTTAATGTTCAAGTTAAGGTGGAAAACGTGTTTAACGGAAACTTCTTTAAGTATAAAGAATTTGAATTAATGCCAAAAAGCATACCCTGTACGAGGTAATAAGACGACAAAATCATGATTATTTACTGCGGCACTTAAACCATACAAAATATTCCCGTTACCTCCCCCTCTTTTCGCCAAGAGCCTGTCGGGAGCTTGTGAAACCTTGACGGGTAACAATCTTCATTACAGGCACTATGTTATTCCAGCATTGTACAACATGTGCAATTCACTTTATTAATTCAATGATATCTCTACTTGCAAATTTCACCCTTCAGGGTCAATCAAAACATACAGTAATACAAAATTCATACACATACATACAACAATAATCGTACAAGTCTTTAAGTCAAACGGGAAGACTCCTAGACCGACGTGGACCCTATAGTAATGTTAAACATTCTTTTAAAAAGGTACAAATCACCGGTAAAAGGGAGTATGGATTGAGAAGGAAATTAACTATTTTAAATGAAGAAAGGTTTTCGAATGTTGGGAAGTTTAATTTCATTTTTTCTAGTAAATCTAATCGCTTTTCTTCATTTACTTAACAATTCAACAGAAAATGACACTCATCTTCAACTATACTTTGCAACTCTGGCATATTCTTTGTTGACGAGGGATATTTTCATAGCGACCAGTTTCTATCTTTAAAGAATGGTCACCAAATGCGAAATTTGGTTAATATTTGTCTATATTTAAAAATTATCAATATCATAAGAATTGACTACGCGTCCGAATATGTGAACAAAACAAACGTCAAGCTACTCGATATTTTTCAATATTTCATACTTTCGATTCCTTGGGTTTAAAAACAGATAAATGATAACTCGTGCTATGTGCCGATACAAATTGCTAGTAGCTTTGTTAATCACATTTATGAGTGCAAATAATTAAAGGAAAAGAGAACTTAATCTAGTTTCAAATATGAAAACACACAGAAATTGAAAAGATATTGTAAATGAAAAGCAAATCAATTAAATATAATCAGACTGTGTTTGCATCTTTCATACAATTATCTATAATCGACTAGTAACATAAATTCTGTTTTTTGTTATCTCTACAAAACCCCGAAAGGGCATAAAACAGTAGGGGGCTTTGTTATATGATAATGCAGATATCCTTTAATTAATTATTAAAATATGTTGTTATCAAATATACATGAACATATATAGTCTTAACCCCCCTTTTTCGTCAGATGATGTCAGGGACCAGAACTTTTGCACAGCCATTTCAAAAATGGGCCAATTCAGTACAACTTATTTGCTTCATAATACACTTCAAAAGATACGGGTTAATATAAGCGCGTCCCATGTTTTTTTTTCTTCTGTTATGTTAGATCGAGAGCAGTCAAAAATACTGTTTCAGAGGAAAGAGTATCAGTAGAGAAAACTAGGAACTCTCGAGTTAAATAACATACAGGTTTTGTAACTTGAAACGATTATGATAACCGTGAGTGTTTAATTCAGTGTCAATATATTCTTTATTTGTCTATATTTTGATACATATCTGCACTGGCCTAGCATAGATACTCTACTCAAATAAAAAAGTTTGTGAAAAAGAATCACTAGAACATATGTTAATGTGGACCTGTTTCGGGTCGGGAGAAAAATTGGGCTGCAAAAGGTGGGGCTGTTTCCGGATGTTAGAAGCCCCGTTTTCTGGCAAAAAGTGTTTGTTAAAATTGAGCAAATATTGACAAAAAAACTCTACTGGACCCCTCCTTCTTTTCTACAGACCAACTGAAACCCCGTTTTCTCAAAGACTGGGTTCGCCGGTGTGATAAATATTTGCCTTAAAGGACCAAATAACACAAGCCGTTAGGAAAAGGTTGATTCATAACACGTACTTCATTTTCAAGGTTTTATGTCGTAAAAAAGTAAGCATGATCTTTTTTCAGACAAAGTCTAATTTCATAATTAAAGCTAGAACAGTGGCGGCCAAAAATATTTATGAGTATGCACTTAGCAAAAATTCATACAATTGTCCGACAAAAAGACATGCAAACTTTCCGAATACATCCAAAGAACTAGAGGTGATTTATGTTTATATGGTTAGAATAAAATGATTTAAAAATTGTGCGTTGGGTCTATAGCTAAATAAGAATTGTTTGGAACTGAATATACATGTCCCATCTTCGATGAAAATTAAAGTCTACTTTCACAAATTTTAAATAATAAAAAAAATAAAATGACATGCTGTAAATCATGGTGTTCCATGACAGACGAATTCCGTGTGGTTGTGGCATAATCGACACAAAATTAAAAGTCGAGGTCCCCCCTTTTCCCCTATATCTATAGATGAGAAAATTTAAATATAAATTATTGCTCAGACATTCTCTGTAACGACACACTGATATAGAATATTAGAGATAAGAGAAACATGTTAATTAATACCCGATAACATGTAATAAAACGTTATCTCTAAACATAGACTGTTTCCACTATATCATTATCACGGCGGGAACCAGATAATTTATGTTCAGATGGTAAATTTGAATTATCTCCCGTAAGCAGGACAATATGTGCCATATGAATAGTTCGTATTGGTTAGAAGTTGAAACATGCATGTCTACACGGGCGTCTACACGCAGTGGCGGGTCCAGACTTTCTGCTATGAGGGGGGGTGGGGGTGGGACCCTTATATTTTTCATAGGAGCCGACCCTTATATTTTTCATAAGAGGGGACCCGGAACCCAATTTTCCAAAAAAAAAAAACCCTAGGAATTTTCAATATTTTACAACCTAAGGGGGGGCGGGCCACCCTGCCCCCTCCCCCCCTAAATCCACAACTGACACGAAACCACCTCCACGTACAAGATTATAATTGTCAATCGTTAATAGGTGACGCGACAGATGAAGAAAGTGTAATTAGGCCAATTCACAGAATGTTACATAAAATAGGTAAACAATATCAAACATTGTATCGCCTTTGTTTTGACACTTATAATCACAGTAGCTGGGTGCTTAAATTGTTTATAAATAAAGTTTAGACCCTGTGATTATATTGCATGATAAAGAAACAGATAAATCACAAATTAAAAAGAATGTCAAAAACCTTTTACGCAAAATAAGCAAAAATATATCAAAAACGGCGACTATGTAAAAATGCAGTTACGAACTTTGTCATATTGTTAGTGATCGTTGTTGACAAACGCCTTATTACGGTACTCGTTGGTTATTACTTGATGTCAGTATACATACTGACACCCTCTACACAATGTCACGTGACCCTCCATGACCAGAGATTCTGTGAATAAAATACATTTTTTGCGACAATTAGTTAAAAATGCAATAATCGAAATATGTTATATGTGTCAGAACTACATAAGGATTTTATATTCTCTTTTCCATATTTTTGCGGACTTTCACTTTAAGGGGATACGATACAGTAAAGACCCTGAACTGACTTTTTCTTGAAATTTTGCAATAAAGTCAATTTGAACATGCTCTTTCCAAATCTGCAAAGAAAAGTATACCTTCATGATTTCGTTTTGGAGATAATTGCGATTCAAAATCGCCCATTTTCCAAAATGTTACGTACAAAATGGATTTTTACAGTAATTTTTAAAATGTCATAACTTTAAAACTAATTAAGCTAATTGCTTCGGGTTTTTTGCTACAGTTTCGTGAGATAATTCTGTAGAAGTTAAGTAAAAATTTTAATACAAAATTTCATTATTCGTGGTTCGAAATTGACATTTATGTAAATATTTATTGAATAAACGCCCGTTTCTAGTAGGTAAAATTTCACATAGAAATTTGTGAACTGATTTTTTCTTCAAAATTCGCAGAGATCTCCGTAAAACATCACTCTTTCGAAATTCGCTGTGAAAAATGGGGGTCCATGTGCTTATTTTAAAGCTACAGAGAGAAAACTGTCATTTTTTATCGCTACAAATGAACATTGCCGGTTTTGGCGCGAAATGACGTTACAAATATTTCGCTCGGAAACTTGAACGTCGTCAATCTGTGTTTTCCCGAATGTAAGGGTTGCAAAAAATGGAACAGAGTTGAATACCATTAAACAGTTAAACAGGAAATAAAAGACATCAAACACAACAGAGAATTTATCCTGTGATTAATGATTACTTCCGTCTACAGACATTCACAAAGATCAGTCAAACACATCCCAAAAAATGAAATTGACCGAATCCCGTTCCTGATAAGTGTTTTTCCCGAATTCTCGGTGAAATAAATGACCTTTCCCGTTGTCCCGAAAAAAGATTATACCGACCTTCATTTAAAGTTAAATATGTTTCATAGGATAATTATCATGCATGTGTAGTGTGATTATAGTGCCTCTCCAATATCATACTCATGCCTATATACTTATTGACAATATATTGAATAATAATATTACGTACAAAAGGAGTAGGGGTGGTAAGGGCCTTATTTGGCCTGAAAAATACATTTGGTTGAATTCATTAAATTTTCTCATTGAAATGTTCTATTGGTATGTCTTTTTAGTAAACAGTAACATTTCTCAAATATTGGTGTATCATTACTGAGTTTTTGAGTGTAGAAGAAGGGAAAAATTGACGATTTCGTCGCAAAATGACAAATTTCACCAATTTTGACTACTTTTTCTGCATAAGAAATATAGAGCACATGCAAGAACCAGAAAAATATTCATATGAGAGGTTAAATTCATGTGTACCAATAAGTTGGTAAATTATCTAATTGGTTCTTGAATGTGCTCGATATTTTTGGTTACGAAAACTGTTCGAAAATCTGTCAAATTCGGTATATTTATATGCAAATGCTAAAAAGTAGCCTTTTCATGACGTCACAACTGTACCTTTTGTGACGTCATTGGTTCTGATTTTTGTATTTTTTTCTTTAAATGATATTTCAGCTTTGAAACGCCTATCAAAGATAATCTTGAGGTGCAAACTAGAAATTCGCTGGAATCTTGGGCCAAATCAACCCCTTATCACACCTTGTCCTTTGCATGGTAAAAATATTTTGATATGAAATAGCCATTTTCATGGAGTTTTAATTGAATTTTCACAGCACCCCGTGAAAATTCAAATCGTAAAATGCCTTGAAATATCCCTGAAAATGGCCATGATAATGCGCCACCCGACTCCTTCGCGGCAACCCTTTCATTTTTACCAGCTATAATATAGAAAAGTCACATAATTTTCACGGATTATTTTTAAGCTGTCTTGTGCTAGAATCGAACTAACAACCTCGATATTTGTTAGCCCATGCGCTAAAAATTACGCAAGATCCCAAGTTTTTAAATTTGTGGTGTTCTTGTTCATTCCTACATTCAGTTGTTTATTTGTTTTGTCTTTGTGAAGTTGCCTCAATTTTTTTGTTTTTTTGTTTTATGTTTGTTTGTTTGTTTATTTATTTTTTTATGATGGATTCAGGTATTTTATATGCTAATCATATTCTGTGACATGCCATGACTTTTGACTTTTTCCATAAATAAACAAGAACAATTTTGCAGAAACTAATTAACGGCATTTTCACGGGAGATAAATGTACGTATAGGTTATAGAAATTCCACGGGAAACTAATTCAATGAAAGCATAAAATAAGTCACTGGAAAAGTCACGAGATTTTAATGACTCTTTTATAGACTTGTATTCCAGTAAAAATGTTAAATAATAATTACAGCAAACTTGATAAATTTCTACTGTGCGGTCGTTTACTTGCCCTTTACTTGTAACAAGTGTAAATCTTTTTTTAACGAAATCAAATAGACCAATTCCCTATTTCATTTTATGAATGAATTGCTCCGGTTGACCTGGGGTCAATCGGAGCAAATTGCGTCACTAAACATTGTGACGTTGAAAAATCTATATTGTGACGTCAAAATTTTACGGGAAAATTCACCAACTGGTAACTCGTCTATTGTTGTTAGGAAAAATGGATTCTATTGCAAACGATGCCGATAGGAAGTCTTTGCTATCAGGTGTCAATTTGACAAGTATGTCGGATCTGGAGCTTCCACTTCCCCAATTGCGTTATGAGCAATTCACAACCACGTCGATTTTATCATAGATTTATTGTACATGTTTCTGTCCGCAATTCGCGTAGTCTGGTATTTATGACGTCGTGCTCTATTTCGTGAGTCTATCGTGACGTCGCGAAAACAACATGCCACATGCGGCGACGTTATTATCTGCCCTTGGTACTGTATCGTATCCCCTTAAAGACCAAACCAACCAATCATTTCTACTGTTGATTTTTTCATGAAACTAAGCATAATCATTCTTCAAGGCATTTAGGACAATTTTCAAGAATAAAAAATATAGGTCACCGAATTTGTTTTGTTGCTATAGCGCCATGAAAAGTAGCTTAATTCGGAAGATGGAGAAATGAGAAGGTTATCTTCAAACCCTTGCCATTTCGGTAATAATAGTTAAAATTGCAAACGGATTTCTGTATTATACTCCGGTAAGTCTACCGATTTCAATTCTGTAAAAGAGCAAACGTTTGAAAGAAAGAATGATGATTATTTTAACGCTTAATTACTTTCCCGCGCAAAATATTAGACATTTTTGTTATCTTTTCTATTAAATTGTGAAAATTCTGCTGTTGATTTTTTCCTCATATTTTCAGAGCATGTAAAGTTGTTTGTATTAATAAGAATAAGGCAATAAAAACAATAGGTCACCGAACTCATAAGAAAGATATAATGGAATATAACGACAAAAATTGGCTTTTTCGGCCACACGTCGCTTGATTTTTTTCTTTCAATGAAGATGACGTCACAGTAATATGCGTCGAAAGTATCGATAATGAACACCGAAGCAATGATTTTTTGTACGGCACTGTATTTTATGGACACTTCTTATTAATAAGCGTGATTTGGGGATAAAGAAAAGAAAAAGAAGATGTAACATATTTTTTTTTTACATTTTTTTTGTTTCATTGTCCTAGATATCTTATTGTTATATTCATGGGAGTACTCAAGATGTAAGAGCGGTTGAATCAACTGTTTTATTCCACAGGAATTCGGGATTTACCACCCCTTTATCAGGATTCGAGAATTTTCATTGTATGGGATCAGTATACTTTCTTAATCATTCGGGATTTGAAAGTTATTATTTCTGGATAGTAAAATGTACATTATTACTATTTATGAAGATGTTGCTCTAATAATGTCAGGCCTTTAATATATTTTATAAGCTTGATTTTATCATTTTTTTTCCTTTGATACAAAAATTAAAAAATGAAAATATTTGTTTCCCTTCCCGCTAAGTAAAAATATTTTGAGCAAAACAAATTTTGCTCTCCCAATTTGGGAAAATTGAAAAGCCAAAGAACCAGACTTTAATCTTGGACTTTCAAGTTAGGGGCTTTTGTGTTGAAGGAGGTGGGAAGGGATCTTTTATCCTTTACCCCCTCCCCTGATTTTTTTCAATGAAAACCCCAGTAAAAGTTCAAATTAGTTCTTATAGTTACTAAGGTTGTTTCAAATAATCATCAATCAATTCAACGGTATTACTGTCTATGAAATAGGCAATCCGAAAAACGTGCTATAACTTCTTTTTCAAACTATGACGAATAAAACAACAAAAACCAAGACCAAAACATGAATTATTAGTTACTAACATTCTAAAATAATTCACAAATTTTAAATTTTTGAAGGGCTTTCGAGAAATCTAAAAATATTCTACAGTTTTTTAAAAGTTCGGAATCAATTTCCGTCAATCTGAAAACCCGTGACAACTAACATTCTGGTAGAATTTGTAAGGAGGGTTGATTTAAACCTAATTATTTTGCTCAAAATTGCGAAAGGGATTACACACAAATTATTTTTAAGAGATAACCATACTGTATTTTAGGGTCTGAGGGGGTAAATCGTAGATTTTACTGTCGCAAACGGACGTTTGCGACAGTAAAATCTTAGATTTACCCCTGAAGATCCTAAAATACAGTTTGGTTATCTCTAGTCTAATGCATAATCGAAAAAAAAACGTTTTAAATCGATTTTAAATCACAGGAAGTTTGGTGTGCGTCTGCGCAATTACGTTGCTATTGGTTCCGACGGTAAATCGTGGATTTTACCCCCTGAAAATTTTGAAGCCATCCAATTAAATTTAGCGTTACAAACATAAGTGCATTATAATACAACTTATAAAAGCTTTATCCCATATACAATATAATGGGGCTTTCGAGATACCAGTTGTCAAGTACATGTACGAAGTGAAGGCTATTGCGGTTAACATTTTTTATGTTTTTTGTTTTTGTTTTTGTTTTTTTTTTTTTGTTTTTTTTTTTTTTTTTTTTTTTTTTTTTTTTTTTTTTTTTTTTTTTTTTTTTTTTTTTTTTTNTTGGTTTTGTACGGGTTTTCAGCAGTATTTCAGCTATATCGTGACGGTCAATTTCAGTAGTCGAGGAAGCCGGAGTATGCGCAAAAAACCGCCGACCTTGGGCTATTTACATTTTTCAGTGATTTGCACCTTGCCGAACTATATGAAAAGTGTTTAACGTGCTATGGACCATTCCTTGAGACCATAGTGTAAGAGCCGAAAATTCGGTCCATGAAATATTTAACTTCGACCGGGAATCAAAGCACAGACCCTTTGTTACGCGATTCAACGCTGGTTTATGAGATAAAGGTGTCGCTATTTTACAAATTATATCAATTATAGGACTCTATGGCGATTAATTTGTATATTTGATGGAAAGTCGGCGGTTCGTACAATAACTCAAGAATATTGCCAATTCTTTTCATATGTCTACAAAATTAAACAATATACAATTATGGCCTTTAATTTAGGGTAATATCCATAATTATTTAATCGAGAAAAGGTTATTTTTCCGAGGTCCGTAGGACCGAGGTAAAATAACCTTTTCGAGATTAAATAATTATGGATATTATCCGAAGTCGATTAAAGGCCATAACTGTATTATTATACTAAAAAAAAACTAAAAAAAAACGGTGTTTTATGATATGAATATCAAATCCATATGACAAATGTCTAAATAAACCAAAACGAATGAATTTAGTAATGGGTGGAGAGTTAGTATTTGCTTACATTATAGGGACTTCCTCACGACCTGAAAAGCAACACATAAGTCAACTATAAAAAAAAAGAAATAAATGTAATGTTTTTTTAATCGGGAACAAGTTCTTGTAGACCGAATTATCTGTCGTTTACAAAGCTATTTTTATCATCCTATGTTCATCATTAATAATTTTACTGATCTGACTTTTTATTTTTATTTTTTATTTTTTATATTGTCACAAAGCAATATAAAAAATAAAAATAAAAAGTCAGATCAGTAAAAGATGAACATAGGATGATAAAAGTAGCTTTGTAAACGACATATAATTTGGTCTAAAGTTCCAGTGCTTCGATCTTTTTTACGGGCGTCCACAGAAAAAAATCGTTAGGCCTATGGGCTTTTTCCTCAAAACTTTAACTATCGAACTACGAGCTTTTCATCTGCAGAAAGAGCATACTGCTGTACGAATGTTTTAGTACTTATGGTGTTTTTTTTTTATCTGGGATTATCGTTATGTCCCTGTCAGTGCTTCAGCCGAACCGATTGGCAGCCATGTTTATTTACATTTACATTGACGACAAGGGGAAATAACTAGTTATTTGTTCGACGTGCTAAAGCGCGCCTTATTCAAATTAGTTATTTTGCCTACGCGCACTTTCCCGAACAGTTATTTTGCCTACGCGCTTACCTGTAGAAATACCAATATTATTTTTTACCATAGTTTCCTTAGTAAAGTATAATAATGTTTGATATTTGTTTATTTGTTTGTCATTTTATGACAAAAAAAGAATTTGAATTTGAATTTAATAATGTTCTATCTTATTTACATATAAATTATATTTGATTCCTTTTTTTTTATTTCAAAATTATTCTTACTTTTCATCACAAACGTAGTTAGTGAATGTCACTATGTTGATCCTCCACACGGTACGACGTCATAGACGTCTTACAGAACAATGACAATGCGCTGCGTTGTGCGTATAAACAATAGTTGTACCGTGTGGAGGATCAACATAGTGACATTCACTAACTACGTTTGTGATGAAAAGTTAGAATAATTTTGAAATAAAAAAAAGTAATCAAATATAATTTATATGTAAATAAGATGGAACATTATTAAATTCAAATGCAAATTCTTTATTGTCATAAAACGACAAACAAATAAACAACATGTATAACAAATATTAAACATCGTTTACTTTTGTAGACATATGAAAAGAATTGGCAATATTCTTGTGTTATTGTACGAACCGCCGACTATCCATAAAATATACAAATTATTCGCCATAGAGTCCCATAATGGATATAATTTGTAAAATTGCGACACCTTTATCTCATAAACCAGCGTTGAATCGCGCAAGAAAGAGTCTGTGCTTCGATTCCAGGTCGAAGTTAAATATTTCATTTACCGAATTTTCGGCTCTTACACCATGGTCTCAAGGAACGGCCCATAGCACGTTAAACACTTTTCATATAGTTCGGCAAGGTGCAAATCACTTAAAAAGTAAATAACCCAAGGTCGGCCGAATCTGCGCGTACTCCGGATTCCTCCACTACTAAAATTGACCGTCACGATATAGCTGAAATACTGATGAAAACCCGTACACCCCCCCCGCCCCCCCAAAAAAAACAAAAACAAAAACAAAAACAAAAAAAAAACAAACAAACAAACAAACAAAAACAAACAAACAAACAAACAAACAAACAAAGAAAACCAAACAAACAAAAAACCCACAAAAAACAGTAGCCTTCACTGCGTACTTGACAACGGGTATGGTTTCGATTGTGCAATATGCAGGGGCGTATATTTGCGCCGATTTTTTAGTATGAACAAATGACAAAAATACCTGTATTTGACACGAAATTAACAAGTAAAAATCGGCACCAATGAAGAAATAATCGGCGCAAATGCAAATTCCGGTATGCAGATATGAAATATCACGTAAAAATTTATGCAATTTTGCAACAATAATATTAAAGACCATTAAAGGGACACGTGCACAACATTTCGGAAAAGGCCTGGGAATTTTTATGTGGATCTTACAATTCTTTATGCCGCTTTTCTTTTATTAGAGAGTCAATTAGGACTTAGGAAAGGAAACCATTTGTTTATTTCATTATGTTTTTGTTTAATACATGTATATGTTTGTATTGCCATAACCCAAAAGGGTTCTATGTCTGCATTTTTCAATAAAATATAACATACATTATTACACTTAAAAACCGAAGTTAATGTACACTGGTAATGTACGCCTTATCCGTTCATTGGTTTGTGTGTCCTTGGACATTTTTATGGAGCTTATCTCGATAGCCCCATTATATTGTATTTGGGATAAAGCTTTTATGAATTGTAATAACCCTCCTTACAAATACTACCAGAATGTTAGTTGTCACGT
>MJUU01032840.1:51412-64612 GCA_002080025.1 Modiolus philippinarum | reverse complement strand
CTCTTAAATGCTAAAATCCATCAAAGTTATAACTTTGCGAATTAAAAAATTCTTTGGAAAGGATAATATGATGAAGTAAAAGTTTTAAAACACTGAATTGTTTTGATCATTTATAAGACTGAGTTTTTGTTTTTTCAACTACTTATCAAAATATTTATTTTTCTTACCAAATTTCATGATTTTTTTAATTTCGAAACGGAGTACACATCAAGTTATACGAAAATAAAAATCTTTGCTCTAGAGATTAGTTAAATGGATTTTTTTTTCAAACAAAGTCTTAAACTTTTAACTGGTGAAGGTGAATACAGACAGTCGAGATCGAATATCCTTCCATGACCCGCGAATCTGATATCCATTCGCACCTAAAAGTGTCACAGGCACAACTCTATTAGATAATTAATTTATAATATCAAAATATATGAATCAAATAAAAGATACGAAAATTTGAATAAAAAATAGAGAATTATAAGCGATAAACAGAATAAACGAGTTTGATTGGTTTAATTAAACCCTGAATACCGTTTTCCGTTTCTGATTGGACAAACGTTAAATATCAAATAGCGATTTCTGTTTCTCGCTTCTCATTGGCTAAAACCATGAATAGCGTTTTTGGTTTAAACTCGAATTTCCGATACCGATCGGTATGGCACGCGATAGTAACAAAAATGCGGTATACCTAGTATTTCCAACGAAAACTAGGGTTTTCGGCGAAATACTATGTATACCGATCGGAAACTCCTAGTTAACGTGCGGTATACCTAGTATTTCGCACGAAAACCCCTATTTTTCGTTCGAAATACTAGGTATACCGCATTTTTGTTACTATCGCGTGCCATACTCATCTTTCACACGATTATCAAACATGGCGGACGGTGAACTGGAGACCTGTCGAACTCCAGTACTCTGTAGACTCGTTTTAGACTTATCTTTTCATATTTTATATTCTCTCTATTTTTATTTTTTAACCATATGTCTAAATAAAAAATGTCTTTTGTGTGTAAGCATGATGTTTTTACTTTTATACTGGTCTCCAAATCGTTTATGGGACATCTTTCAGTTAAATTATTTTTTGCACAGGTATTTTGTCAGGTGTATATGTGTATATGAACATATAAGTGTTGTAGGGAACATCATCAACCTGTACAGATAAATGATTATGCAATCTCCTAATTTGTTTATTACAAAAAGGGGTAATAAAATACGTGGCCAGTCGATGTCCTGCTGATTACACAGGTTTGCCCCCTGGTGATCTACAGGTAAAGACAAATGTACATCTGCAGTTTTACTTCAGGGAAATTGCCGGTATTGATTTTTGTTGTGAAAAGGGGATTTTTACATATTGTATGCAATATGCTTTTTGAATGAATTTTTCTGCATTTTCGGAAGGACATATTGTATACATTGTCACTGAATTATAAGATATCATCAGAATATGTAAATTAAGTTTTTAGCAAATGTAAGGTTTCTATTTGAAAATATGAAGAAAAAAAAACATTTATTTAATTCAAAACGTTATTGAATTAGAATTTTATTTATTGTCCGATCAGATAAATCTTCATCTCAAATCACGGTAAATCAGATGGAGTTATCTACCCTAATTATGACCGATAAAGCTGTACATGGTTACGCAACTTAATCATGTTTTTTCAAAACAACGGCAGTAGAATACCGAAGGAACAAAGCACAAGATTACACAAATCAAAGTCCAGAGACAAGGCAAAAGCAAGAACACCAAAAGACGGAAGACCAAAGACACCACATGCCCACAAAACACACGAACGTTACATATACAACACAAAAAACTAAAGCACTAACAGTGTGAACTCTCAATAAACAAGAGTGACATCAGGTGCCCCGGAAGGGTAAGCATGTCCTGCTCTNCACACAGCACCCGTCACACGGTCAGTGAGGTATATGTTTTGAAAGATCTGTTAGGTAACTGATTGGTTATTGTCATTTTCTAACCCTTAGACAAAACCAACTTAAACCATGGTACGCGTAACTTCTCTAACCCTCAAACAGCACCAAGGTGAAATTTTGAAAAGCTTTTGTAATCATTTTAGTATTCGAACGTGGACAAGGACAGATCGGTATCACAGACATCACTAACGAAGACGAAACTAAAATTTAACAAGGCAACACAAAAAACTAAACTAAACTCCCATTCAACTGTTCTTTGCTCTCCGTCATTCACCTAGAAATATTTTATGATCTTGCTGATTATAACATGTATCAATTGGCTGGAGTCACTACAAATAAAAGGCACTATTTTTTATAGTACTCTTTTCGAGGTCTGTCAAACATTGGCGTATTGAAATAGTGTAGTGCCCCCTGACAATATTATGGCTTTGACATTTAACACAATCTGGGCACACAGAAGCTATAGTTAGTCGTCATATAAGCGGGAGGTTGATGCATCATTAAACCTGGTTTAACCCACCATTTTATTTATAAAATGCCCGTTCCAAGTCGGGAATATGACGGCTTGCCTAAAATGTTCTATGTCGGATTGTGTTTCCCTGATTCAGTCGAATGTTCTACGGATTTTCCTTACTGGTCTCTTCCTTTGATCGATTCGGACTTTTGTTGTCACTTTTATTTATATAACTTATATATCGGTTAGGACAATGAATTGGCATATCTGCATATAAATCCTCCAGATTTGCCACATATAACTATTTAAAAGTGAATTTTGGACAAATCTGAAATGCTGAAAATTCCCATTTTTCATCAGTTCTGTACAAAATATTGAGTTTAAGCTGACATGTGGGACTTAAATTGACAATTCTTGATAGAAATTATGCAACATTGTTATATTCAATGCAGCTTATGTGTGTTTTGGTTATTTTTATGCGAATATAGTAAAACATTTGACTATCATAGGGAAAACTTGTTGGGTTAGGGGTAGGTTTTTCGGTATTTAGAATCACATTAAACACTCCGTGTTTTTCTAAATAGTGTTTTAAGACAACTAATGTATCGATTACAACAATTAAATGGCATAGTTGCAGATGAATCCTCCAGATTTGACATATATTACGATTTAACAATGAACTTCGGAGAAATCTGAAATGTTGAAAATTTCCATTTTTCATCAGTTTGGGCCAAATATTGAGTTTAAATCAACAAATGGCTGTTAAGATACCGAATCATGATGTTATTCATGCAACATTGTCATATATAACACACATTTAGCGTGTTCTGGTTATTTTATGCGAACTTAGACAAAAAAATTGACAATTTTAGGGAACATTTGTTGGGATAGGGGTAAGATTCTCTGTATTCAGATTCACATTAAACACCCCTTGATATTCTAAACACTGCCTTAAGACAACTCATGTATGGCTTAGAACAATAAATTGGCATATCTGCAGATATATCATCCAGATTTGCCATTTATACGGGTAAACAGTGAACTTTGGCCAAATCTGAAATGTTGAAAAATCCCACTTATCATCAATTTCAGGCACAATGTTAAGTTTAAGTCAACAAATGGCTGTTAAATTACCAAATCGTGATGTAATTCATGCATTATTGTCATATTCAACACACATTTTGCGTGTTTGGGTTAATTGGTTGCGAACATAGACAAAAAACTGACAATTTTAAGGAACATTTGTTGGGGTAGGGGTAAGATTTTCGGTATTTTGAGTCACATCAAACACTTCTTGTTTTTCTTAACAATGTTTTCAGACAACTTATGTATCGCTTAGAACAATTAATTGGCATATCTGCAGATTTATCCTCCAGATTTGGCATATATAACGATTTAACAGTGAAATTTGGGCAAATCTGAAATGTTGAAAATTCCCATTTTTCATCAATTTTAGGCAAAATATTGAGTTTAAGTCAACAAATGGCTGTTAAAAGACGAAATCATGGTAAAATTTATGAAACATTGTCATATAAAACACACATTTTGCGTGTTCTGGTTACTTTTATGCTAACATTGACAAAAAATTGACAATTTTAAAGTAAATTTGTTGGGGTAGGGGTAAGTTTTATTAATGTATGATGTTTATATTAACTAAGAATGGCCATTATTTGTAATAGTTGTAAAGCACATATAATAAGCTTTCATTTGATACATACTTTACGTGATATTTGTTTACTAAAAAGTAATATTGGGCAAAAGAATGACAAAACTTAGTCAAAATCGGAAATATTCAAAGATCCATTTATTTGGTCTATTTAAAATAAAACTTTGGTCATTAAAACATGTAAACATTATGTTAACATGTTTTATATTCAAGAAAATAGATTGAAAAAGTAAAAACAATTTTCAGAATTGGGAATCGAAATGCATTTCGGGTTCTCTAGACCATCAAACTTACAAAATTTCAATGAAAATATCTAAATTTTCCTCAATATTTCATAGGGGTAGGGGTACGTTTAATGGTGCTATGGAACGTATTGGGCATAGAAATTGTAAAAATTTTGGTTCTTTGTAAAGCTTATACAAAAAGCAATAATTTGATGCATCGTTTTTATAACTAGGAAACATTTGGTCAACATTTTGAAGGAACTGAAAGAAAAACTTGAACGAAAAACGAAATTTTCCTAAATTTCGGTAGGTGGGTCTAAAAATTGGCCCTATTCCACCAGTGCGTGCAGGTTATGCTCGTGTTTACATGTTTTATTTTGAAGGAGGGGTGTAAGCGGACTTAAAAAATGGGTGGGGTTGGGAAGTGGGGGTGCACGGGGGGTTATTCCAGCCCATAGACTATAATAGCTACGCCAAAAACGTTGCCATATTGCTGAAAGCTTACAATGAGAGGAATCCAAAGAAAAAATGCCATCAAAATATGATGAAAAATAAAGATTTTACATATTTCTGAAAATTGAAATTTTGGCCCCTTAGACCCCTTATAGCTTGGAAACTGTAAGAGCTACGTCAAATCTGTTGGAATACTACTGAACGCTTGCAATGAGAGGAATCCAAAGCAAAAAATCTCATCAAAATCTGATGTAAAATAAAGATTTCACATATTTCTAAAAATTGCAATTTTAGCCCCTTTGACCCCTAATAGCTCGGAAACAGCTGTGCCAAATATGTTAAGACATTACTGAAAGCCTACAATGAGAGGAATCTAAAGAAAAAAAATCCCTTTGAAATCAAATGAAAAATAAAAATTTTAGTAATCTGCATGTTTGCAATTTTGGTCCCGTTTGGGTCCCTCATAGCTTGGAAAGGATACAAGCTATACAAAATCTGATGGTGCAAAGCTGTGTTAATTTGTCCGAAGGAATCCATTGCAAAAATGCATTAAAATCGGACTTAAAATAAAAAAAAAATATTTTCTTTGAAATTCGCCCCTTTTGAGCCCATTTATCTCGTGAACGGTATATGCCACATGAAATCCGTTGGCATTCTTCAGATTGGAAATTTTATTAGGAGTACACTGAAAGAAACGCCATCAAATTCTGATAAATACTAAACATTCTACAGTCAAATATGTGAAAACACCCAATTTAACCCTTTTTGGTCCCTAATTCTGAAACGGGTGGAGCCACAAACTAAAGGAAAAAAAACTGTTCCCAAGAATGTGCCAAGAAACATCATACTAAAATTTGAAAACAATCCGTCCACTAGAACCAAAGTTATGCTGTCCACAGACACCAAAATACCTAATTTAACCCCCTTTTGGTCCCTTTTTGTCTATTTTACTGAAACGGGCGGGGCAGGGAACGCGAAATTAAAACCCGGGCTTAAGCATGTGCCAACAAACATCATACTAAAATTTGATAACAATCTGTCAACTACAACCAAATATATGCTGTCCGCCGACACCGACGCTAGCGCCATACCATAACACGACCGCAATTTTTTTGTGGTCGTATAAAAAAAGGGGTTAGAAATACCCATAGTAATAAGTTGTTTGCGAGTAAAGTCATATTTAGATATCAAACAACGGCAGTAGAATACCGAAGAAAAAAGGAGTGGAATTTACAAAAATCGAAGTCCAAAGACTTGACCAAAACGAGGACACGGAAAACAATGACGTTAGACACAGAAAACATGACGTTAGACAGATACAAAACACAGAAATAGAAATCATAACATTCAAAACAAAGGCACTATCAGTGTGAACTCCAGTGAAACTGAGACTGACATCAGGTGCTCCAGGATGGTAAGCATGTCCTGCTCCGTTAACAACACCAGTCACACTGTAAGTGAGTCAATCTAGGAAAATGTCAAAATCAGTAGTCAAATCTGGGAAGACGTGAATCTAGCTGAAAATGTCCACTTTCATTTGGGATACTGACACGTCATATCTTTCAATGATGTTATGGTGACGGCCATAGAATTCTTGGCGGATGAAATTAACATAGGTTGAACAAATCCCTGACTAAGCAGCTTTTGGGACAGTGTTTTTGCTCTGTACAAAAAATGTTCATATCCGTTATAAAACTTCTTAAATGTCAACAACTTATGAAATCTGTAACCCTGTTGTAAATGTTTTGGCTGTGATGGTAAGGTTACGTTCATTAAACATCGTCAAGAGTAGAACAAACACAACTGAGAAATACACAACCCGAGGGATGAAGCTAGAAGAGGTCGCAGTCAAGAAAAGGAAAATTAGTAATAGTGAAATCAAAATTAACCATTTTATCATACATTTTAGTTTTTATCTCGCAGGAGAGATGTTAATATGACAGGAAAAAAAATCACGTGAGGCTTCAAGCCTATTAACAGCTCTAAAAGATGATCTTCGTGCTTCCGATAAAATATAGTGCGCAAGTTTCTTTCAAAATCGTATGCTTGTGTTTTTAAGTTATATTTCTTCATTTTCTTGAGTTGAATACGGTGTTGTTATGTTAAATTGAAAACAATATGCATGTTTATCAAATTACTCGTTTTTTATATTGTGTCTCGGATCAACGAACCTGTCAGGCAAAAATTTGTCAAAGATGAAAATAACATTTGTTTACCTGTAACAGTGTATTGCATATATTTATAGCAATGAAATCGACATGCCAAATCACACAATTTGATTATTTTGACGTATTATGGAAAAATTTAATACATGCAGACGTATGCAGAAGTTCTTTGGATGACTACGAAGTTTTGCCACGTGTAGATTTTCAGGGCTTCGAGATTCAGCTCCATCGGAGCTTTGATTTATTTTACCAGGGTCAACAATGAAAGTTAGATCAATAAAAGGGCAGTATTTGGAATCATTGTTAGCTATATCTATATTCAATTCAGTTCTTCTGGGTAAATAACAAAGTACCGAAGTTGCTATTAATTTGGATTCTGCATATGCGCATTTCGACAACTTATGTCTCCTCAGTGCAGATTAAATCAAAATATTTGGAAATCCATATACCGAAATGTTTGTAAATGCTGAAAGAGATCAAATTACCAATAAGATCTAAAAAGAAAAAAAAGATGTTTACATAATCTTAAAACTGTGGATTATCCATAGTAAGGATATCGTCAATATACCTGCAGCTGTTATCATTGAAAATAGAAATAAATATATTACTGTTTTGTATGGTTCTGTATTAATGTTTTTTTCATGAAGTCTAGTTCCTGACAGGACAGAAAAGGTCTGCAATGAGAGCTGCACAATTTGTATCCATGAGAATATCGATGACCTGTTGATAATTGCGATGCCAAAATTTAATCAAATTGTGTGCAAGGGTTGTACAAAGTGTAGAAACATCATACTTGTTGATGGATTACACTGTCTTTGAATTGATTGTAGTTTATCTATTTTTCACATTCAAAAAGTAATTCATACCAGAGTTTTGATTAGTTTTTTCTTAAAGTGTTTTACAACCAACTCCTTTGTACAAGTAAGGAAACTAGTTAAATGAATGATAAATTAGTAGTAGAACACTTACTAGATGCCGATATAAAACGATGATTGAAGAAATTTTTGTGAAGCTTAGGAATCCAAGACAATGTACATGGTAGGCAAGGTGTTACCTTTAGGCGGAACTTTAAGCATTTCTGTATCTTATAATGCTGTTCGGTTAACGTTTTCCTTGTCCAAATGGGTACATGCCCGGCGTTGCGTCCGGTAGCAACTCAACAGCATTTGCTATTGAAAGATCGTAGACAGTTAAAAGAATCATCCCAATACTAAGTAAAAAAGGGATTTTGAATCAGAGTTCGGAACGAAACTGCATTTTTTTCAACAAGGGACTAATATCTATTTAATGGTTGTATGAGACGAAATTTGTAGTTTATCTGAAAGTACTTGACTTTTCCAGTTCATTTTGTTGGACATCGATATAGTATTTCTTTCAAACGTTGTTTGGAACCTTGGGCAACAGGTACAAACATATTTTTTTTACAAAAAGGCTGCATACCAATTTGGAATCAATCCCTTTTATAAAAAATGAGAAAACTGTGACGAAAAATTCAATCTTTGCTACATTTCGTATCGTTAAACAGGAAGTATACATCTGACATCAATCACTCTTATAGAAGCTGAGAAAGCTGTGACGAAAAATTCATATTTCACTTCATTTCGTAACTAAGCGCACATTTTCTTAATTAGGAAGTACTCATCCAACAGGACACAAAATAGCACATTCCTTAAAAGACATCGTATAGAGGCTGCATAGTAATTTTCAAATCAATCGCTCCACTAAAGCTGATAAAATTGTGACAAATAAATTTTGGACGAACGAACGGACGGGCGGACAGACAAGGTGAATGCAGTATACTCCACTTTCTAACGAGTGGGCTGTAATTACTATTGATCACCTCTAATATTAACCAAATAGTGTTAATTTTGTTGTAAAAATCTTTTTCTCTAATTCTTATGATGTTCTCATCATGTTCCTTCGGCATTCTACTGCAGTTGTTTTTCAAAGCATGAGAGATCAAAGTGTTCTCCAACATGTGGGTTATATGAATCTAACACTGGTGAAAAGGAAAGATCAAGAAATCTCAGACATCCAAATGTAGATTTCAATATTTCTCTGACGAGGCTTGCCGAGTCAGAGAACCATTGAAATCTTACCGAGGGTGTCTGAGATTTCTAATTCTTGCATTTTCAACGATGTTTGATTAATTTTCTTACTTTAGTTCATAAAAACGTCTTTTGGCGCCTCCATGTTGTCCTTACTATCCGCCATTACTTAGCGACTCACCATGATGTCACATATGATCGATTTGCTTTTGTTGATTTCCATGCAATGTAAATTTCATATCCGGTGACGTCACAGTATTGATTGTAGACCGCGACGGGGTAGAAACTAAAATACATGAAAATGTCATTAATTTTAGAATTGGAGAAATACAATCTATCATTTGCAAGAATAGACTCTATATTTCTTTCGTGGTTTGAGTTAATTTTGTTTTTTGTTTTGTTTTTGTTTTTTTTGTTTCTTGTTGTTTTTTTTTATTCAACAATTTTAAATTACTTTAATAACATCCTTAAAAGTTCCTGTTTCAGGATTAGTGATTTATTTTAAGTTTAACAAATTATATTGTTTAAATAGGCTATGTGTAATGTCGTATATAGGATTTCCAGTTTGTGTAACTTCGTGCATTAATATCAGTACTTGGTCATAATTTTGCTTGCACATTGTTTCAATCAGTTCTTTTCTTGCAGGCAACATTAACGTGACTAGGCGAGCCATTTTTTGAACAAACCATGGATGGTGATTTGCTAGAGTTCGTTTATACACATCATGAGCTATTTGTGAGCTTTTTGCATCGTCTTCACTTAAACTCATTTCATCGATAAATCTCAATATAAATTCTAAAGCTCTTTGGAGTCTGAGTAAAGTTCTTGCTCCCGATGGCATAGGAGTTTTAAAAGTTGTGAGTCCATAGTCCACTTCATATTTGATCATTGATTGAACAGTTCTATAATTATCACATGTATCACAACGCTGCCATGTCTCTAAAATTCCTATTTTTTCCTCCAAGTCCTTAGCAACAAATCCAAATAGTCGCCCTTGTAGTCTGAAAAATCTGAAAGAAAAAGAAAGATTAAGTTCCATAAAACGATAAAAAATCACGATATTTTGCGTTGGTATTCCTAACCTTATAACCAAGAATAAACATTTAAAGTTAAATACATTTAAAATTTTGAATTTCTCATTTTTTGGCATCATTTGGAATTAAAAAGATGCATTCTTTATATACACGAACCTGTGCGCCTGAAATATCTGTCTTACGGTTCAATCTGTAGGCTGTAGAACGTTTTTCGTAGAAAATCCACTTCAACAGAGTATGCCAGATAAGTTTTTCATGTTTTATCGTTTAAAAAGAAATATTTCGTGTACAAAAATGGATTAATTATTCGTCTAATAAACTGTCAAATGTGTTTTTATCTTTAATTGTGAATAAGTTATACCGTGAGAGCTGATTTCTTGTAATTAATGCCAATACATTGCGTTACAAAATATATTTTTTTTCTCCGTTTTACACGAAAAGCTAAACTTACATCGCTCACACTTCTTGGGGCAACTAAAAAAGTTAATTATTACTTTCATGCCAAATTTCAACAGCATTTGTAGCTGCATTGCTAAGAAAATCGTTGTTTTAAAAAATAAATTATGTAGGCTGTTTAAAGTAACTTTTATCACAGACTGTAAGTCTTACTTACGGTTGTTTTGTATGCTGTTTAACGAATATTTTACTACACAATATGTGAAAAAAAACGGTAAAAAGTGAAATTTCAGCTATTTGCGATAATCAATGAAGGGATATGGAGCACATGAGACAAAGTCTCTAAAAATACATGGCAAAAACAAGCTATGGAACAACGCTTTTATTGTTGTTCTTGACCTTGCGAGTTAGAGATGAGTATCACGAATAAAATATTGTATCATGATACAGCGATACAACGCAGGCGTATCGTGATACATATCGATACGTATCGTCTTCTGATTTCTCAATTTCATTGCATTTTAAATCTTCTTCTTGTAACTATTTTATGCGATAAAATAGTAAGATATTCCTAAGTGGGACAAGAGTATTTATTTTCACGTAGCTAAATACATTTGTTTTTCCTCTATATGACTTTTTCATACCAAAATCAGTAAATTTCAAGCATTTAGGTGGAACTGATTCTGAAATTTTAGCAGAAATCGAGGACAATAAGTATCGATACGCTGGGTTTCGTACCGATGTACAGAGTTTGTTGAAAAATATCGCGATATGTCGATTAACCGGCGTATCTTGACACCACTATTGCGAGTCTGTTTCGGCAGAATGTTTCCGGCAATTCATTTCTCTGTGTGTATCTCTTAATCTGTAAATAATTTGAAAGATATAACGCTTTGTCTCCCGCTATTTGGAACATGTTTTTAAAGAATACATCAATTTTGACCTTCCCCTAATTCGTTTTACTTTTAGAAATCACATTGAAATTGTCCTGAGATATCATCGCCTCTGAAACTGCTGAAGCAAACTGTAATAAGATGGCGTATGCAAGGTCTTTCACAATTTACCGATTTCTTTTCAATATATTCACAAACCTGGCTCTCACTGCATATTTCACCCTTTGAGATTATCTTGATCTTACCAAAAAATCCGCTGAACCAAACTTGACAGGTAAGTTGTATGGAAGGTATGTAGTTTGGATCCTCTCATGCTACAAACTCCCAAGACCACCAGACGAAAAGAAATTACAGAAAGGGTAACCGATGTGGTACTAGCATTTTGTAATATTGTCTATAGAGGTCCATAGACAATTGAATTCCTATCAATAAGCAGTGTATTCTTCTATACAAGCACGAATTGATTCCGTTACTTTTGTAAGACTATGCAGGCTTTACTACAAGAAAGAGAATTAATTTCGCATGTTAAATTACTGGAGGATTCAGCTTCCGAAAAGGGGGCTCCCAATGAGTTTCCAGAAAAAAAAGGATTTCAGGCCATTTTTTGTAAGTTTTGCACGAGATTTAAATTTTTCCTTCAAAGGCTGAGGGTTCCAAATGTTACTAAATGGAACGCCATCAAAATTATCCGATATATTAAAGTATTACAGCACTTTCATAACTTGTTAAGAACAAAAACAAATAGGTCTGCAGTGTTCAACAGATGAGCTTAATTAAGAAAAAACAGATCAAATTCCAACCCTTGATTTTTTTTAAGATTTGGTTTCTATTATTGATGATCATTTTAAAGAGGTGGGGGTCACTTACTCGTGATTTTATTTCCTTCAGCATACCAGTTTTTGTGATTGTATTAAATCTTTGCCAAAATTATGTTATCAGGTCATCCGTTATAAGATAAGAAAATCAATTCAAATGCATTTTCATACATTTAGATAAAAAATTCAGCCACTGATGGTAACATTTCATTCCAATTTTGACAGATTTCGGCAACTTTTGTTAAAATTCCCTGTATAGTACATACAGAACCAAACTATACTAACAGTCATTTGGAAGGGCAAATGTTTATACACTCGCAAAAAATGGTTTTGGTTCTTGGTGTCCTTCAAGTACTGTAAAATGGCTTAAATAGAGAGAAAATGTTATTTACTTATTTACACATATTCGACTGTTTACATGTAAAAAAAAAACATATACACGTGGCATATATTAATTTTACTCGTTGCATTTTGGAAGTACAAATACCAGAGACTACCTTACACGATTTTACGACAACATGTGAAATTATTCTGAAAATATCCAAAGTTATGAACAAAATTCACGGCTTTATGGCCCTATTTCTTTATTTTAAATGTAGTCTATTAGCTCTATGTTATAAATCAAAGTTATATATCCTGCTATTTTTCGTGTTTTTCTCAAATGTGTTTGGATATTTCTTTTTTGCGTGCTTCTATGATATAGTGAAATATTTCTTCGAAACAGTAAAAGTTCCATTCACAAAGTAACAAAAATGCCTGCTGACACGGTCCATTTTACTACAAAAGTAACATAAAATACTTCAAATTGCAAAAAAAACATAATAAAATTGTATGGTACGGCTAAATACTGCTCATTTCAATAAAAATAATACGTCAGTCAGCCTACAACTGTTTTCTTGATAAGACAGTAAAGGACCCACCATTTAACTTGAAGGGGGGGCTATGGTTTTTTTTCTAAAAGAATATTTTGGATCTGATTTTATGTGAAAAAAATATTTTGGCTGCCAAAATGATGAAAAAAAAATTTCTGAATGAGGTTTTCTGCCCAAAAAAATAATGTTAATTTTGAAAAAAAATATTTTGTTGATATGCGTGCAAAAAATAAATAATTTGTTTCTGTCCAGAAAAAAAA
>MJUU01032840.1:37733-51345 GCA_002080025.1 Modiolus philippinarum | reverse complement strand
ACAGTATACAGTCGACAATTTTATTTAAATGATATTTTCGCTATCAAAAAGAAAGTGCATATGATTATCTGGCTTTGTATGTGCAGTTAATGGTACAATATACTAGCTATATAAATATAAAGACAGGTACGCACACATAAACAAAGAAATAGCTCTATTTCTGTTTTATGACTGTTTATTTCACGTTTGAATACAGACTTTTGAATTTGAAATCAACAGGCTACTGGTAAATAACATCATCTTCGGATACATTAATCATTCATACACGTTGGGCGAACCTTACAAACTTAAAAAATTTCCTAAGTCATTGACAATATGTAAAAAACTTACAGGACATGTATGCTGTTTCACAGGTTTACCTGTAAAAACGTCCTACAGCCTACAGATTGAACCGTAAGACAGATATTTCAGGCGCACAGGTTCCTATACTGTGCTAATGTGTGATATGGAACGGTGTCCTATCTTTCTGGATGCGCCAAATTTTACGTATCCGGTTGGATTATTAAACAGAATTTAACATTATAGTTTTTGGTACCTCGACCTCTACCTGTGTAAGCAAAAACCATTGTTTCTTATATCACAATGTAGAAATTATTTTTAATGAGGGCAAATAAAATGTCACCAAAGGGTATCCTGTGTAAGCAAAAAACAATGTTTCTTGAATCACAATGTATAAAGTATTTAGTTAATGGGAGCAAATAAAATGTCACCAAAGGGTATCCTGTGTAAGCAAAAACATTGTCTCTTATATCACAATTTAGAAATTATTTTTTATGAGGGCAAATAAAATGTTACTAAAGGGTACTCCAACCCCCGAAATATATGCATGACCATCCCTCTTTTAACGACGAAAATTTCTTATTTTGACTCTGGGCTTTTGTACATGTAAAGGTCAGAATTTGTGTTAAAGTCTGAAGCAGCATGAGTTCTTTTTCAACCTGCTTTTTTTCAGTCGAATTAAACATTGCAAGTTATAATTTTCCATAGTTAAGCCGGTGATTCCACATTGACACATACCGAAAGTAGAAAACTAAATTAGGTTAATGGAAAGCGTTTTTAATAAGCATGAAAGGATATGGAATAAACGCACATTATATAAATTCTCTGAAAATACATGGTAAAATAGAGCAATGGAACAAAGCTTTTGTTGTTGTTGTTGTTGTTGTTGTTCATCTTGAAGTCACCATAAGGTCTTTTACAGTGTGAATTACTCTTACCTCATAGTAAGTTCAAGACGACCCATAGCAACGGTTTGAGTGGAATTCGTTGCTAATTGTCGAGCGACACATCCATGCTCTATATTTATTATACATTGTCAATGTCTTATTAACTAAGTATACAATTATGAGACCAAAACAAATAAAAGTGCTGACAGAGACGAAGTCTGAAGCTCTCAAAAGTAATGCAAAGTTTAAGCCTTGGCAGAACTTTACACGAGCAAGATAGCTATCGGTTTTGCATAATTTCTTTGCTTGGATTTCGGACAAACGTAGAAGTTCCACGAGGGAGAAGGGGGTCTTACATTCCACAAGCACGTGCGCCTAAACGGCGGTTATAAAACAACAAAAAAGACAGATGTCATTTCTACAGATGATCATTTCAGCAAGTTGTGTCTCTTCAGTGCAGATAAAAATCAAACATTTGATGGACCAGAAGTCATAGCGTATGAGCCATCTGTGACAGAAGAAAAGTTCTTATTCTTCAACAAATTACAATATTTCTGAAAAATTTTGGGGTTTTTTTGTGGGAAAATATGTATGCCTCCCATGGGCCAATGATTTGCTTTACCATTTAATTTCCTTTTTTTTTTGTTTCTAAGCACACTGAAATATTATAGAAGTGTTATACAGGAACAAATTCAATTCAATATCAGTTTCAAAATTCAGAAATATCACGTCAGTTTTCTTTTGCTATATATTTACAATTTGTTCAATATCTGCCATATTCATACATTGTTCAACTTCAAAAAAGCACTGAAAATAATAAGATTAATCTTTTTTTACTGTGATAAAATAAACAAACAGTTATCCCATATTAAAGAAACCGAAGTAGGGAAACTTCAATTTTACAGTAAAATTTGTCCTGGCTTTGAGCCTCAGAAATATCTTATATTTAATTTAAACAGAAAATTTCGTTCCAACTTATCAAAACTTAGAATGAGTGCGCATGCTTTGGAAATAGAAACAGGAAGGTATAACCGACCACCCGTTCATGCTGACCAAAGATTCTGCAAATACTGTAAAAACCTTGTAGAAACTGAATTACATTTTGTTTTGCATTGCAAATGTTTCAAGGAAATTACGGAAAGATATGCTAATGTTTTAAGTAATGATAACAGTATATCTGATGAAGAATTAATAAAAATACTTCTTAACCCACAAAATTTACAAGAAACCAAAGGTATTTGCACATTATTAAATGAAATATTCACTAGACGTGACGTAGAGTTCAAAAATATTTAAGTCTCCTTCCTCGGATGTTAAATATACTAGACATATATGGATACTCCTTTTTTTCTTTTTTTTTCTATTTTTATTTATATATTGCTGTATTATTCTTCTATATCTTTCTTGTATGTTGTTGCTTATAAATGTACTTGGATCACGAATCACATGTTGTATCACTGTCCAATAAAGTTATTTGAAAATAATAAGATATGAAAATTATGAGGTCCTTTTTCGCTTTCGTAATAGTACAATGCTAAAAATGCTCTATCCACAGTTAAACGATTAACCGGTACCTTCTTGTGTCCCCAAATTCAAGATTACAAAACGAAAAGCTCCCCCCCCCCCCAACCACCACCTGGAGTACACCTGTCACTTATGTAAATCAATTGTCACGTGAAACTACACGTTGAAAAATAAATAAATATTTACCTGCACAATTCTCTATATGCTTTGATATAAAACTCCAATAAAATTGTATCATCTTCCTGTTTACATTTCTTTAGTAATTCTAAAACTTTTTCCAAATCAAAATCTTTCTTCTCTGTATCGAACACGATATCCGCCATGTCAGATTACCATTAATAACAATACATATATTTTCTCTTTATAACTGTATATAGATTATGTAAATGAGTTGGTCACAACCGGATGATCTTTTAAGGGTTAATTTCCAATACTTTCGATCAGATGACTTATAAAACAGGATGATCGTACATGATTACGTATCGAATTGCTCAATTATCTTGATTAGTTCACAATGTTTGTCAAATTTCTATTTATAACTATGTACCCATTTATAACAATAAATATGCAGGTATTCAGGTACGAAAATGTGTACCAAAACGGTACATCTGTATTAAAAAGCACTTGTAGAACCAACTTTAGGTTAACAAGCTTGTGTATACACAAACGAATTGTGAATGTCGAATATTTCTTATAATTATTTTTTTTACCATCAAAATTGAAAAGTTATAGAAATATCAAAATTGAAAAGTTTTAGAAATATATATGTAGCCCCCGACATCAAAAATTATTTCAGTACTCTTGACGGTGCTTGGGGAGCAATCAATTGAATGAGGGGTTCCCTAATTCAATCAACGGCTGTATAGTCTTGATTAATTCTATGTATGTATTTCATGTATATGTATCATTTTCAATAAAATAAGTTTAAGTTATAAATTAAAACAGCAGTAACATTTAATACAACTCGCACCGATACAGATACTTTATTCTCATAAACCAATTTACAACGGTGTAGAGAAATTACAATATATACAATTTCAATATAAATTACGAATCCAAAGTTGGTAGTGTTAAAAGCTACCGACCCGAATAATTTTTTAACATATAGATAATAGTCGTCAATTTTGACAGCATGGAAGAGTTTAAAGAAGCGTCTTTTGTTCCTATTATCAGAGAGTACTTTTGCTCCTCTAAAACTTAAGCTTTGTCTGCCTACCGTGAACTCCACAACAATAAACCAAAAACTGAACTCCTGGTTAACGCGCACAATATACTAAATGATGAATCTAGGTGCCAACTGTAACTCTGCACACCCGGTTCTCAGCAACAACGATTCTGGTTACAGTGAATAATAATCAATAACTTCAGCATGGAATATAACATTTTTTCAAAGATGGTTCCGATCAGTTTAGTACTTAAGTCAAATCTAATCAAAACAAAATATTAAATATTATCTAAGATAAATTAAATATGCATGTCAAAACTAAAAAAAAACTATTACTTAAATTGAGTGACAAATTCTATATCAGATTAAAGTCAGCTAGCACAAATATAACAATTAACAAAGACAAATTTTCTTTTGTACACCAGAGAGATATTTTATCATACTGTCTCGAAAATTGTAAATTAAATAAATAACTTTAAGAGGATTAAAATCGAGACAAACATTTCACACTGAATTATCAATTATAATGTAATAATTTTTTACAATTATTTTACGGAAATGACATGTCCAAAAGGTGTAATAAGATTTTGACGAAATTTTCCAAGATGACACTACTGTATATTTTTTGACTGAGCCAAAAGTCACATTTGTAGAATTTAGGTAGTATCATATGTATAATAGAGAAATTGGCCATAATATACAATGTTAACTGCGTGTGGAATAGTTGTGATGTGGAAAAGCCACGATTTTCCGATTTTTTGCGGCCAGTAATATCCACCTGAAGTCATATCTTTACTACTGATTGATTGATTGATAAGTTCGAGTTTCACGTCCAGTGAGCAATACTTAAGCTATATCAGGACGAGAACAATTTAATCAAATAAAAAAAAAATATTAGAAAAAGGAGAAAGAAACAAAGGCGGAAAGGATAACCGGGGCAACGAGTTAGGATTTCCACTGCATACCTGCCAACTTTTAAAATGCTCATGGGGGTTTTACGCGTGAGACAACTCCAAGCATACCATAAAGCCTATGTTTTTAGCATATTTATGAATTTACAATAAACATGCAATAACCAAATGTATGTTTTGCTCTGAAAATTTATAACTCAATGCTCTCATTGGAGAAAACCCCCATGAATATTTGAAAAAGTGGAGAAATGGGTAGGGGCATGATTTAGCTTTCTATACGAGTCCACGTGACTCTATTCTCTTTAAAACAATATATAACTTTATTTAGAAATGCACATATGCACATTTGTACCCTTAAGGGTTGAAAGCATCTATAAACATACAATAAAAAGAAATAAACATAATCAGTCAAAAATATCGTCTGTGGTGAACTATGCAATTATTTTTCCACTTTCCTCAGTATAAGCGACTTTTTAATAAATGGAGCAACGTATTGCAAGTGAACCGATAGGGTAATATTTTAACTAGTTTTTCAATTTCGTTTTCATTATTTTCATTTTAAAAATGTTTACATTTTGTTTTTCAAATTCTTCTCCATTGGAAGTATATCTTGGGCATTTATAGAAGAAGTGAGCTTCATCTTCTAAATATTTAAATGACAATTCGGGCAGATTCTGTTTCTCTTTTTATATTTTTGAATCTGGCTCTTTCTATTTCTAAAAAATGATCATATATGCACATTTTGCATACATTTTTTCAATTTTCAAAATTATTTTTTATGAAGAAGTCTTCAATTTCATATTTAGTTTTAATTTTACTACATAGAAAAATTTTATTGTTTTCAGTTGTCGAATTCAATTTTTCGAAGAAAGATTTTTCATGTTTATTTTTTAAGTTGTTTTATATTATTTAGAGTTTTATTATCTTTTAGATAATATAGTTTTTCTAATTGTTTTAAATCAATATTATTAGATGAGCAGATATCATTTACATACGAAAAACATGAATATGTTCCAGCTGTATGAAGATTTTTGGATAATGAAAATGCATCATCTAATAATGGGTTGCTAGTGTGACTAAATAGTCTCACTAGATATTTGATAGTCTGTGACTTAATGAATGTATCTAGTGGATACTGAGCAGGTTCATCTCTAGCTGCTATATTTACTGACTGTTTGCTCAGCCCCAAAACAAATTTACAAAATTTTAAATTTGTTTTTTCTATATAACTTGTCGCAATAAGTGATATTATATCAAATTTTGGAGTACCCTTATTCATGTTTTTTAACTTTATGATTTTTTCATAAAATAAGAAAAAGAAGGGAAACGGGGAATGTGTCAAAGAGACAACGACCCAATAACAACTCAAAGCCACCATAAGATCTTCAATGAACGGTGAGAAAACCTAACACCCAACGGCAGGTCGGAGTCGGCCCCTAAATAAACATCATCCTAGACCATATACCAGATTTCAGAGTTGTACATCAATATACAATGGGTCTTTATACTGCATGAAGCGTGGCGTTTCTCCACATAGTTTTTCTACAATGGTTCTCGGAAAGCTTTCCGTATTCATGACCTGACTATCCCGCGCAGACGGGGTATTCCTCTTTCCACTATCTGAGGACGCGCTCGGCAGCTCTGTAGTCGGTGCCCCTGAAAACCGATTCAGGTGCCGGGTCATATATTTACGGAATATGATATACATTTGAAAAACAACATATCTGTGTATTGTATACAAACATTGCACTCTGAATAAATATATAAAACCTTTTTTTTATTTGGGGGGGGGTCATGTTTTACCAGATATTTATTTATCATGATTATTATTTTCCATCCATATCCATGTACTTTCATTATGCATGTCATGTCACGGTAAATAACCTTAGGCCAAAAATATGATTGTTTGAATTTAGATTCTTTGAACAAATAAGGTAGGTAGGTAGCCTGGTAGGCAAAGTAATTTATTTTTTTAAAATCATTTATCATGTTTATATAGACACTTATTAGGAATATATTTTACTTTAAAAGTGCTTAACCCAAAACATGATATTTACTAGCATTTTGCCAAAAAGTACTAATAAAATATGTCAGGGCAGGTAGAGGAAATTGGGGATAAGGAAACCTTTAACATACATATTTTTGGCATTATATCCATATTGAAAATTACTCACGTTATGAATTTTTATGAAGTAAACTACTATTAATAGTAATATTTTTTTTGCCTAGCGCTTTAATGAATTTGTAAAAACATCTATTATTCAATGAAGTATGAGCGGTAAGGACATAAATCTGTCAATACATGTATAAAGTAGTAAATTTTAAATGACAGTTACTGCATTTCCTTTCATAGCAACCCAAAAGAAAATCTATTTGAATTGCCCTTTTGCCGGAAATTTATCAAAATTTTAATATTTTTTATTTTTTATCAAAGAAACTATAGCAGATAGAGGTCAACTTTAAATTGCAAAAATGTTCAGCATATCAAGATGTACCCACCCTGAAATTTTGGAGAAAAACTAAAAACCCTTGTAGGAGTTACTGCCCTTTTTTCACAGAATTTTCAAAATTTTCAGATTTTTCGTCTTTTATTTCCAAAACTATAGAAGATGAAGGTTAAGTGTAAATTGATAAAATGTTTCCCATGCAGTGCTGACTTCAAAAGAGGTGTTGAAAATCGTTCTTTGACCACCATTTACAAAATGGCCGCCAAAAAAAGGCGGGAAAATTCAACATTGTTCAATTTTAATAAAATTTGGTTTCCAAATAGATATTGATGTTGCGACTTCAAAACCAGTGTTGAAAATTGTTTTTTGACCGCCATTTTCAAAATGGCCACCAAGAAAGGCGGGAAAAATCAACGTTGTCTGATTTCAATGAAATTTGGTTTCCAAATAGGTATTGATGTCGCAACTTCAAAACCGATGTTAAAAATTGTTCGTCGAATGCCATTTTCAAAATGGCCGACAAAAAAAGGCGGGAAAATTCAACATTTTCCGATTTCAATGAAATTTGGTTTCCAAATAGATATTGATGTTGCGACTTCAAAAACTGATGTTGAAAATTGTTCGTTGAACGCCATTTTTAAAATGGCCACCAAAAAAAGGCGGGAAAATTCAACATTGTCCAATTTCAATGAAATTTTGTTTCCAAATAGATATTGATGTTGTGACTTCAAAACTGATGTTGAAAATTGTCATTGCCCGCCATTTACAAAATGATGTTTTGACTTCAAAACTGGTGTCGAAATTGGTCCTTAGCAAGAATGTTTTTTGTCAAAAAGCCAAACAACGAAATATAGTAAAACATGATCAGACTTTTAAATACAGTTCAAGATATTGGTGGTTTTCCAGCTACCAAAGTTTGAGAGACTGAAGTTCAACGGTATAACTTACAATGTAAGCTTGATTGTCGTATTGTGCTTCATAGTTTTCTTCACAATATAAGAAATATATTTAAACTAGATTATAAAGGGGAACCCCTGCCAATGTTTTTTTTTATGGAAACAGGGACCTGGAATGTTTTGATTTCAGCAATATGCATTATCTGAATTATAAGGGGAACCCCTGCCCAAATTTTTTCTTGAATGATGGTCTGAAATGGGTTGTAATGGATAGTTGGGCTTAAAATTACTGTGAAAACTGCCGAATCTACTTGCCCAATTGGAACCATACTTGGTGACAACTATCCATAGTCGGTACCTATCGAAGAATGTGTCTGGTAAGTCTGCATATATTCCAAGATGGCCGCCAGCGGGGGACATAGTTTAACATTTGACCCTATGGGAAAAACACATTCAAAGACATTCTTCTCTGAAACTACATGGTCAGTTGGAATCAAACTTGTTCACAATAGACCTTTAATGGTCTTCTTAGAAAATTATGTCTGACAAGTCTGCACCTCATCCAAGAAGACCGCCAGCGGGGACCATTGTTTAACATTGGACCCTATGGGGAAAACACGTTCAAAGATTTTCTCCTTTGCAACTTCTAGAAAATGAGTTATTTAGGCTGCAGTTTATGCCAGTCATGAACCAGGTGAGCTATACAGGCTCTTGAGAGCCTCTAGTTTCATTTACAACCCCCTTTGGGCCTTTTTTCTAAAAAAAACCCAGTAAATCCTACATCAAATCAGTCAAAATACTTCAACTGCGCAATCTAATTATCAATAAATAAAACAAAGCCCATCTGAATACAATATATAATTAAGTCAAATACGCGAAAACCGATTAAGGTTATGTTCCGTTGTTGGAGGAAGTTACAACAAGGAAGTGATTTCCGGTTAACCAGACGACAAGTAGACAGTTACAGTGTGACATTTTTTTGCTGAAAATGGACGTTTTGGAACAATTCAATCATGCAGAAATGATATTAAGATAAGTATAAATCATTTATTGATATATATAAGAACGAGAATCAAATTATCAATACCATTTGGTGATTTTTCACTCAGACTGATCTTGACGACAGTTAAACCCTATTCTGATTTTGATTCCTCATCGACCTTGATAAATTACAACTTGCTGTTGTCTTCAGGGCTTGCTAGACTTGATGTGCGTCACATTATTTTGACCCAAGTCATTTTCTTTATTCAGAATTTACTTTTCTTTTATACGTAACGTTTAAAACTCCCGAGTTATAAAAACAGACCCGAGTGGGACACGAAACTCTTTTTGATATTCTACCTTCTTTTGTACTATTTTAATGCTGCTGATGAGAGGTTACTCCTTGAAACACGTGTACAGCATAACGGTATTTTTTGTATTTTGAATTAACAATTGTTATTATTTATTTTTAAAACGAGTAGTTATCAATATTCATCCTTCAATTCAAAAAAATTGCGGTTTCCGAAACGTGATCAAAGTCAAATCTCTGTCCATAGTGAAATATAATGCTGTCTCAGTATGTTGCAAAACTAGAGATAATGTCATCTTACACTTACACCTGGATCCAACATTAAGAATGCGGGACAATGGATTAGTGTAATAAAAATCTCAAAACAAGTTTTCTCTTATTAAACAATTTTTTTTGTTATCAAGGTTATAAGTCTTTGAAAAACAGGCCAAATAATGTATTTTATAGAGTCATTCACAATGTCTTACAAAATGCTTATAGTTTTTTTTTTTTTTAATTTATTAAATTATAACGTCACAATGAAAAAGGCAAACAAAAGGATGTATGACAATAAAATTGAGTCAATTCCACACCCAATTTGTATACCACAATATATGCAAGTGGAATAATTGTCGATCAACCTTAAATATTTAATAAACGTCATCACATTATGACGACACGGGTCACAATACTTCGCAGTCTTTTATGTCAGATTTGTAAATTTACCAATCAAACATTTACCTGCAACCACGTTCTATAGGTTCTTCCTTCTCCCTCTTCTGCTGCCCAGAGTGTATGAATACCTATTTTTTGTGGGCACGGTACTTTGTGTAAACTTATATTTTTCAGGTTCCCTGTCAGGACATGTACAGTGTGCTGTCCATTTTAAGAGAAAACACAGTTACCCTTACAGAACCAAGTTCAATACAAGATAATCACTTTTTACCATACTTTATTTGCCGTAACATCCAATTGAAGAATTGACATTGTAAGGAAATGGGTATGTCTTGGTCACATCATACGAAAACAAACAACAAACATAACACAGAAGTCTCTTTCTTGGCCCTACGATTGCAAGGAACTAGGAAGTGATTGTTTCCAGGATTCACCTGGCACAGAGAACCAGAAGCAGACCTGAAGTTGACATGGGGGCACCTGAGGCATTGTTGGAGAACCGTCGTTGATGCTAAAGGAGGAGCTAAAAATTTTAGTAACAGAGACTATTGCCATGTATCCTTTGAGTACTTCAACATACTTTTATATGCCCATCTCGGGAGTTTATCAGAGTATTTTGGAAAAGGAAGTTGTAGGCTTAGTTGGGAAGGGTTCACACATTTATTTTTATGGGGTGTGCATGGAATTCAATTTCATTTCATTTTCATTTTGTGTGTATAATTTTTGTGACCATACTACTTTCATTAATCACGTAAATACTATACAATCAGGCATACTTTTTTATTTAACAAAACTCTATTTAAACACTAGATAAAACAATTATAATATTTCAACTTCAGCAAAGACACCTAAAAAAAAGAAATCAATATGAAGAACTCAGTATCAATAATTAAATTCT
The DNA here is from genome assembly GCA_002080025.1 of Modiolus philippinarum. NCBI lineage: Eukaryota > Metazoa > Mollusca > Bivalvia > Mytilida > Modiolidae > Modiolus > Modiolus philippinarum. The sequence continues at coordinate 40,393 of MJUU01032840.1, read as the reverse complement.
AAAAAAACTTGATTATTTATTTTCATACCTTGCATTAAAAAATTGTTGAATGTACACTTTGAAGGGGGTGGAGGGTTTGAAAAAGTGTGTGTCTTGCACACTTTGGAAAATGGTTGACAAATATGGATGATCCTTAAAAGCAAAGAGGTTTCATGTTGTTGGTACGAGTTTTTTGTAAGCAGTCGCTCATTAAAAAAGACCCCACTCATGCAGATTTGACTATATTGTAGATGCATTTTTGATTTTCAACAAGATATAAACATCATAAGTATAAAGCGCATTAAAGTTTGTCTACAGTATGGCAAGTACATGTGTTAATGTCAGTTGTTTGAAATATCGTGCCATTTAAGAGATTATGGCCATTGAAATTACAAACACAAGGTATTTAAGGTGTTAAACTATTAAACCTGCAATTCAAGTTCTTAATGACCATTACATTGTTCTGTGTTCCCATTACTTTTTTCATGGTCATCCAACAAAAAATTATTTTAATGCCCATTAAAATACACCAGACAAAAAAAATAATTGTTAATTTAATGCCCATTAAAATATGGCTTACAAAAATTAATTGATATTTTAATGGCCATTAAGATACAGCAAACACAAAATTAATGCCTTTTAAAATACAGTTCATTAAATATCTCGAAAAAATAATGGTGCTATTAATTATGGTTACAAATAATGCCCATTAAACTTTTGGTAAAAGAATTCATGCCCATTAACCCCTATCTAAGAAAAAATAATGGCCATTATATCCATTTAATTTAATGGCCATTACCTAATAAGGCATGCCCATTAATGAAAAAATTAATAGTCACAATTAATGGCCATTATTTCCAGTTCATGCGTTTTTTAATGGTTAATATTAAACTTTTTAATGGTAAAAAAATCAATTTAATGGACAAAGCCATTAAAATTATACCATTAAATGTAACCATAATTAATAGACATAATTTAATGGGTATATTTCATGGTACATTAATGGGTATTCTTACAGTAGTGTAATAAACCGATTAGTCCATATTCGGATAATACACACCCGCTCCACATAGGATTTTACGTACCAGCGCTACTCTGATCAACAATTTACAATGACCTTGTTTGTGTCATGTCTCAGGACTTTGATTTATGTACTTTGTTCTTGCTTAAGGGAGAATGAGCTTCAATTTTCAGAAGCATTCTATATCCTTTGATTTTATCTATTAAAACAGTGATAAATATTTTTCACATGGATCATATTTTCTTTGTCATAGGTCACTTTACTTACTTACTTACTTATCCTCTTCGTCCCCGATGTGACATCAGGCTTCAACAAGCTGCCGCCATCTTCCTCATAGGTCACTTTAGAATGTATAAAATAGACAATATACAAAATTTTATCAACTTCCTATCACTAGTAAAGTTTCATATCTTTTTAAAAATGTAAGAAGCTAATGGAAAATGAAGGAAGACTCTTTAGAGAACAATTTTGTTGTTTTATGTAACAAAAATTTTTGCTTGGATTTTCAAAACTGTTTGCATGCTTACGTTCTTTGAGCATAGCTGTTCAAAATAAATATCTAATTACAAATTTTCTGACACTCGTACTCCCTTGATTAATCAACATACAGATTTGTTAAGTAGGGGGGATTTTATACGTAAAAATTTGACGATCAAGACTTTGGCACTAGTTATAAGTACAATTATACAGTTTTATACTCTGTAATTTGGAATTAAAAAAAAACATCTACAAACAAATCCTTAATATGAATGTTTACATTTCGAACTTTGGCTGATATTAAATGCTAAAAATACTGAAAATATTTACATAAACTATTATGAGAGAGGTCATCTACTTTATCTATATATGTCCTTATTTGTCTCTGCCGTCTAATGGTTTTATCTTCAATGACAAAACTCATTGTTGGAGAAATTAAAAAAAGCTTTTATTGGAATAAATATTTTACAAAGTGCCATGATTTCGATGTCTCTAATATTTTGTACTATAGTTTTGTCTTTTATTTCATAAAAATGTGCCGATTCTTTAAAGTGTAAGTCCGCAAATTTTTACTTTTTATCTAATTCGATTCACTTTATATCGAAAATGCTTCATGCAAAATTGCAGTGGTGTACCTTTTCTATCAAGGGAGATATTTGTAGTTAAAAGTTGACCGTAGTACAGTTATTAGTATCGCCATTTTGGATCGGAAGTGACGAAATATTGATACAGATTATTATAATTTGTGTCACTAACAATTACGGAGAAGACACGATTCAGAGAAAGGATGCTGGGTAATCATGGGCTTAACCAAGAACCGGATAAATTTTCAAATTGAATTTACCAATAGATATTCAAATCAGTGATATGATCGTGAGCATGGCATACAAGTTAAATATCATGAAAGATATGATAAATCAAGGACGTATATTGAAATATATGCCTTTGGATAAATATATCCCATATTTAGAAAATTCTACATTATTTTTCATTTTTTTTTTGTCGAAATTCAAGTTGAACAAGTTTTGCCTCTCGTTGTCAAATACTAGCCTCCTGTTCAAAGCTAACTAAACGGATTCATATTCTCTTTTTAGCTAGGATATATATCACGTTATTCGACGATTTCGTTAAAAAGTATCCATATTCAGTAACAAAAATGCCAATTTTTCTGTTGATTTTTTTT
>MJUU01032840.1:14476-34142 GCA_002080025.1 Modiolus philippinarum | reverse complement strand
TTTTTTTTTTTTTTTTTTTTTTTTTTTTTTTGAAAATGCAATAATGAATTTTAGTCATATCGTTAGTGATCGTTGTTGACATACGCCTTATAGCGGTACTCGTTGGTTATAACTTGATGTCAGTACACAGAACGCCCTCTGCACAATGTCACGTGACCCTCCATGACTAGACATTTTGTTCTTACGTTAACAGTGGAAGGATGTGGAGTAAATGCACATAAAAATTGGGATAATCTCCACAAATACTGGTAAAACAAAACAATGAAACATCGCTTTTATTGTTGTTCTTGATCTCATATATATACAAACATAGGATAACAGTTAACACCTACAAATACCATATACGTATACTTATGTCATTCTGCTTAATAGGAATGCCGCTTGCATCTGGCTGTCGGGGTTGGGGGTCCTATGCAGGATTTCCCCTTGAAAAGTAGGAATGATGTAGAATTTTCATTTTCATACTACTCACATACTTATAATTTTGTTACAATTAAACTCGAGTCTTCTTTCTAAAAAATTACATTTAACGAAAGGATGTGAAGTAAATGAACATGAGAACATAACACATATACCAACTCCAACTGCAATAATTTAAATGAGCTGTATATGGCCATTTCGGAAATTTATTCCTCATCAGCAGCACTAGAACCCAAACAAAGGAAATCCATTATTTCCACAAATGTTTAAAAGGTATAAAACCAAACGAAATCCGAATAATCAGTAATATCAAATATAGCTAAGGACAAAACTACGATGGAAGGAGTTAATCCTTTGGTTTTAGAATTTATATATATTTGGACAGTAGTAATTGAACAAAATGTACACATGAGATATTATCTCATGTACAAGTACACAACAGTTTATATCAATGAATGTAATGAAATAGATATTGCAACGGTCAAGCGAGTGGCAAAAATTTCATTTCAACGAGATGTACTTTTACACCCCAAGCTCACTTCTCAAATACTGACCGCAGAGAAAGAAACATAATTGAGAATTGATTATATTACTAATTTGGTATCGTTTGAAGAATTTGATTAGTGGAGAAATGATCGCATGATTCACTATATTTTTAGAGATTGATTAGAAAACAGTATATCAAAAAGTTATATCGCATGTTACTAAAAATAGTACTAAATATCACATGTTCATATGAATGTTTGTAAAAGGAACATTAAAATCTTGTTTAATTTATTTGCATGTAAATGAATTTTTTAAGAGTCAATTTTATATTATACACACTATAACTATAGTATAGTACTTTGAATTTTAAATATACTAGTATTTTACATTTAAATATTAAGACAACAGATAACAATGATCTATTAAGTGTTCCAGTAAATTAATAATAGAGCAATTATAGTCTGTATATGAGGTCGATACGGAGAACTTACTACTTTATTGACAATTCTAATAAATGTAGCTAGTTTTCCAAGAGTTTCTTGTTTTTTATTTTTTTTTTTGTTATTGAAAAGAGACGAAAATTTTTTAACATTTGGCCTTTTGAAAAACATTTTATGTATTAATCTTTTTCTGTCTTGTTAAAAAAGGGCACTGTAGGATATAATGAAATTAGTCAAGAAATTCACGTAACTGACAAAGTTGATATAATCTATCAGATCTATTTGTATTTGTTCAGCGGCCAGTCTGTATGGATAACTTATGGTTTGGTCATCTAAATTTACATAATTGGTATACATTTCTATTATTTAAAACATCTAGGTAATTTTTGAAATTGAAATCTGTCTTAAATAGTCTATAACTCAGTGCTTTTGGCGAGTTTTCCATGTAAGAGGACCATGTGTGCTTAAATTGGCCCGCAAGTCATAAAATCATGCTTTAATCAGCCATTTGTCATTTTAAGAAAATTGTCTTTGCCATATATTCGAAAATCCACACACATCAAGAATCGATTCAATAACTTTAGCTGTTTGATTAAATTTCAGGTACACCCATCTGTACATTAGAGCTGTAAATTTTGATTACCTCTCAGAGATAAGCTTGAAGTCACTATGCAGCTGAATATGATAAAAGCGTGCGTGAAATGCAGATCAGTGTATGCTTTCTGTAATGTAATAAATCACAGTAATAATCTGAAAGTCTTTTCCATATTAGCTATCAATAACCCCTTTCTCGTAGTCATGTATGGCCCTTTCACAAAATTCATTTTATAGCTGAGATGCTTGACAACCTTCCACGAGGCTGGCAGGCATAGCTTCAGCTAGCCAACACTTTTGTAAAAATATTAGTGATTCTACTTGGTATTTAGTCTAGAACTGCACACTAATATCAGATCGGTCACTCAGTGATGCTCCCCGGACAGCAATGCAGCTCTAGGTTGATTATCAGCTAGATTGTCTTCCACAGTGACAGTCTCAGTTCCGTGCGTTTCGGAGAGTGGTGTAGCTCTTGTTTGATTATCAGCTTGATTGACTTCCACAGTTCCATGTTCGCTTTAACGTCGTTCATATTCAGAGAACATTTAATCGAAAGTCTATGTGCTGAAATTTTAATGACTAAAACTAATCTTAATTACAAATGTTTTTATGAAACGGCTGTTTTTCTGGAATATTGCACGTCATACAGATGTATTTGATGTAGCTTCATGTCATTATTCAGTGAACATTATTTGCATTTCTAGACGGCTAATGGTGAAGGCAGACGAGGAAATAATCTAAATTTCGAAAAAAATGACTTGTGTAGATCAAGGTAAATGATTACGTATTCAATATCCTAGCTCAATTACCTTGATTAGTTCACAATGTTTGTCAAATTTCAATTCACAACTTTGTATATATACCCAATTATAACAGTAAATATGCAGGTATTCAAGTACGAAATGTGTACCAAAGCGGTACACATGCATTATAATAGCACTTGTATAAATAATGTCGAATAGTTTTATATCTATTCATATTTTTATAACCATAAAACTCGAAAATTTGTATCATTGCTCTAGCAGTGTCAACTATTTTGACAAGAGAATTTGTTTTTGAAGTTATTGCTATTTGTGATGATAATATATAAAGTAAGATTACCCTGTATTTTTCTTCATAACTATATGAAGCAATTAAAGGTCAGTATCTGGTACACAGCTGCTAAATTTTTCCTGTTTTAGCTCACTAGTCTTATTCATTTAACAAATCAAAGCATAATATTATTATTGTGAAAAATAGGAGCAACTATGAATAAATTACAAAATAGCGAAGCTACTGTTAATTAATATGCATATGCGCATTTCGACAACTTATGTCTCATCAGTGCAGATCAAACCAAAAAATGTTGAAGTCCATACTCCATTAACCGAAAAACGTGTAAAATCTGATAGAGAACAAATAACCAAAATGATCTAAATAGAAAAGCCAAAATTCAGAGCTAAGGCCATAGCTATGCATGAGGGAGATATTCCTTAGTTTTGAACAAAAGATTGTAAAATGTAGATATTGCAAGTTTCAATAAAATCGGTTATCGGGTCAGCACCGAAGTACTGACTGCTTGGTTGGTGCAAACCATCTGGTACTAACAGCCAGCAGAGGCATCGGTCCATGAAAAAATTGGATGTGAAATTAGTGAAAATCTTATATTGTGACATGACGCAACATAAAATGTCACTCAAAATAAGCTTTTGGGCTTTTCAACACTCAGAGTTGTGTAAAATAGGTTCATTCAGTATGTATACTACAAATATAAATGGAATTCAAGTTAAAACAAGATGTGTTTGTGAAACTATTTGTTTACTTAATGTGTTTTTTATTAAATATCTTTTTTAGAACATTTAATTATTTAAAATTTCAAGTGCATATCACCATAAGAAGGACTGACCGAACGATTAACACCAAAATATTTCAAACGTAGAGTACTCGTGTAAATAAAGAAAAACTAATAAAAAATAGAACTCTTAATCTGAAGGAGACCGACAAGCTCTATGCATAATTGCATTAAAGTATGCCTTCACCTTCCCAAACACCTTTATAAACAGCAAAAAAATAATAATTTTTGAGTGTGCAGAAGGTGTGTACGATGGTAGAGTTGTTTTGAAAATGATGATATTATGTTTTGTTTCGATCTACAAGAGTGACACTTATCTAGACCGCTATGTGATGTTATTATCTTTTTCCTGTTTGTCATGTTCATAGTTTAATTCCGTTTCGCAATCGTCATCATCGACTACGTGGTCTTTACTTTTTTCAAACCTTCCTCCATGGCGTATCCCAATAATATTCATAATAATAGCTAAACATGCAACCGTTCCTCCGTAGAAAACCATTTGATGAAGAAACATATCATAACCGTGATATTCATAAAGATATCCGATGACCCAAAGATAGCTTACACCACCAAGTCCGCCGCCCATTAGTACGAATGTTATAGCAAATCCAGTGAATTCAACGTGAAAATCGCCCCAACCGATTCCGGAAGGGAACAGCGGGGATATAAAAAATCCCATCGGACATGTTAAAATCCAAAGTGCAAGGTCGTTATCCCGAGCAAAAATCTCCAACAATATGGCTGTAACCAATGCCCCAGATACCTCCACTATAATTAAAATTCTAATTGGTACAAATCGTCCAGTGAACAAACCAGTCAGTCGGCCGATCGCGAAACAAATCCAAAAGGTTGTATTTATAAGGGATCCTTCATCTCCTGTGAAGTTGTGTTTATCAATAGCATAACTTCTTATAAACTTTGAATATAACCTCTCGCCACCTACGGCTTGGAAAAAATAAAGAAACAGCAAGGCAAATATTTGGATCCCAAACCAGCGATCACCAGGTGAACATGTTATTGGGTCAACAATTTTCGTAATTTTTCTTATCGTGCTTTCATTGGTCTTCTTCTTGTTAACAGATGAATAATTAATCTCTCCACAGCAAAACTGATAAACATAAAACACGACTGACACTGCCGCAACGATTATAGAGACGATCAAATATGCGGATTCTATTCTGGACTCTTTAAGATACGTATTCATGTTCGATGATGAAATATTAAGTGAAAATGTTTGTGTATAAACGGGATGTTCGGTCGTGCTGTTCGTATTTACATGTGGCAAGGGTGCCAACACGGCTAGAAACGGGTTTGCAATCTGCGGAACAATGAAGGATCCCATTCCAAATCCAAAATGAAGAATATGTAGGGGACCTGCAGCTTTATCTCCCCAAAGGTTTAAAATCAGTTTCTGTCCGACTACAAGAAACAAATAATTTTTATAGTTAAAACATAACAATAGCATTCAGTTTGTAGTGGGCAAAATATAAACACAATCATTGCAATGATTTTATAAGACTCTTTTAATACATCTTTTTTTTAATTACATATGCTTCTCTATCTTAAGCATTACTGACTTTCAGTTTTTCAGTTTGCAAACTGCTCTTTTATAATTATTCATTTTTATTTTGAAAATTACAATATCTGAATTTTTCTAAATTTTGGTAAAAAATAAGGAGTATCTCCCTCACGCAAAGCTCTGCCCTTACCTAATTTTGGCTTTCCATTTAGATCATATTTGGTTATTGGTTCTCTATCTGTATTAAAATATCTTTTAGTTTATGGTCACCAAAATGTTTAGATTTTATCTGCACTGAAGAGACATAAGTTGTCGAAATTGCCATTTACAGAAAGTACATTTACAGTAACTTCAGTATTTTGTTATTTGCAATACCACTATTAACCTTCATATTTTATTCTGGGTAGTTATGCCAAGTGTTCGGTAATCATTTCTGTTCATTTGTTGTTTCGACACGAAAATGGGTCCTTAATTTTGTTTGATAGAATTTATGTACTCTTGTAAACCTTAAAAACAAATTAAGTTTTCATGCCTTCAGTTTTGGTCGTTATTATGTACGTTCCTGCTATGCTTTTTACCTTTTTTTGAATCTGCAGTATCATATTTCAATTGTTTTTTTTCATGTTGATAATAAGCTGAAAATTGATTGTGTCTTTGGTTTGTATCAAATGAAACTGTAACCACCACCTTGTCCTATTTTCAAGGTATATACCCTCACTAGGAAGCATCAGGATTCTTCTCAGTTTATTACTACTATAAGCTCAAAATTCTTTAGTTGACACAAGAAAGCACATTTGTTGTTTCAACATATTAAATAACAAAAAAAAGACACAATCAATTTTCACAGGTCATTGCTGAAAACCTATATTAAGCATTCAATTATATATTATAAAAACATTGAGTGAGAGAAATTAGTGAAATAATAATTTAACATATTTTATTCTTATCTATAAAAAGAGCAATCGTACATGTTGTTTTCTTTCTCAGCTCTCACACATATTTCGGTTAGGGGACGACTATTTGATTTTCAGAGGAGGGCTTGGGTAATTTCGCGTAGAAAATGTATTTATTTTCATGAAAATCTCGAACAAATTACTTATTTTTACCAAATGTCACCTCAAATTATTTATTTCAATTTCCAACAAAAAAATTATCATTCAAAACAAAATCAAATTATTTTATTTTCGTGAGCTGTAGGATTAGAATTATTATTTTCACTGGCACCAAGATTAAATTATTTATTTACAAAATTGCCCAAGCACCCCCCTCCCTCCCTTGCAAATCAAATGGTCGTCCCCTTAATATTTAATTCGATCTGTACTGAAGAGATATGTGTTATCGGAAAAGATATCTTTACAGTAATGTCCGTATACTGCTTTTGATTTCATCTTCATGGGCCGATGCTTGTGCTGGTGGACTGTTAGAGCTCGATGATTCTTTCCAAAAGATATAGCAGAACCAATATAAGAAATATAGTTTTACTCAAAGACTGGTAAATGCCTTGAACAGCTTGCCAACCGAAGTCGAAGAGGCAAAAAGTGTGAACATTTTAAGAGCCGGCTAAACAAACACTGGAACGACTTAGAAATAAAGTGTGTACCCGACTTCTACGGACCGGAAACAAGTACAGACAACAGACAATCAAGAAGGGTCTCAGAGGCTAGTAAGCCTATATTGATCTCGACACCAGGTTAACCAGGTAAACTTACTGGAGACATAGGTCCGCCTGTGATCGAATATTTCTAACAGTAAAAAAGATATACTCCTTCGGATATTTTTAAAAAGTATAATGCAACCAAGCAACTACCTGGCTTATATTTGTCTATCTGTTCATAACCGGATAGTTTACCATACAGGAAATCGTTTAACAAAATACAAAAATACCAAAGTTGCATAAAAAAAGTCAAAATTTTTGTTATGTTGTACACATGTTTCATAAGTAACCTATCATCTGCAGCATTATAATTTAATAATATGGAAAGCCATAATCCAAACAAGAGTCAGGAAAGAAGAACTCATTTCCAAAAATACCTAAATAGGAAGTCAAATCAAGTAGAACGGACATCTACCGAGTGCCATACACGGAATGAAGCCATAGTATTTTTAAGGGATTAGAATTTTCATAAGACCGTAAATAGAGTATTTGACCTGCCGACTCCTTTGTTACATGAATGTTGCATTAGAATTAGAATTTTGCTTGATGTCATTAGAGCTACAACTTCAAGGTATCGTTTACCAACCTATATTGATCACCCCTTCAAACGTTCCACCAAGGATCAACAATACACCAAGTGTTGATACATCGGAAGAATACGGAGCTATAATTGTCACAACAGCTGCTAAATCCAGACAGATGCCTAACATTAAGTCGCAGTACTTTTCAAACTTCTCTACCAAAGGCCCTCCAAGTAAAGATCCAATGAAATATCCCGCAGTCCGACCCGAGATTGCACGGGCAACAAGTTCATAATTTGATCGTGTTAACAATATCAAATCCTTTTGCGTAGTTCCAGATATTTCTGTATAAAGACCCTGTAATATAACAAAACACTGAGATTTAAGTGAATTCGAGTTGTATAGCTTTCGACAATGTACTGATCTTTAACGTAACGGTTTGATAAACCATTTTAAAATGGGAGAAGAAAATCACGACATTTTGAAGATAAAAATTCAACAGGTTCTCAAGAGTTGAAAGAAATAAATAACAAAATAACCCCGAAATTACATCAAAACTATTGTAGGACATAAATTTATAAGGAAGAGACACCTCAGCTTTATTATTGTTACATTTAAAAGTCACAAATTTGAATTTCAAATGTTATCTTTAAATTTTAAAGATTATAGATATACTTTCTGAAGTTTCAAATTTAACAAATGAGTGGCATTAGAACAAAACAACTTTTAACTTCTGCTTGTGGCATTGTTGCAGAGTATTGCATTATTGACTCCAGTAAAATGATAAATAATAATAAACAATAAAGTCTAAAAAAGACATTTGAGTTTTAGTTAAAAAAAGCATAATATTTGCAATATTTATTGAAGAATGCTTGAAAAGAGGTATATGGCCATATTCCCTTGAATTTATTCAAGTCAGCATATCAATTTTGCAAATGCATTACATCTTCTCCAAATCTGCTTATCATATCATCTGTTATCATATATAACATATGCTATCACAACAAAATCGATTCCAGTGCATTTTACACATTTAGATGACAGAAAGTGTAATTTTGACAGATTTTGACAATGTTTGTAGTTTTTTTAATTAAAATTCGTCGCACAGCAGTGCCAGAACCAAACTAAACTAACTGTCATTTTAAAGGGCTCGCAACAAAAAGTTGGTTTTGGTTCTTGGTGTCCGCCAAGTCGCAATATCTTCCCCAAAGGCTTAAACGGACGAAAAAGGTCATTGTTGTACCGGTAGTTTTTCTTAAGATCACATGTCTATTACATTTAATTTTAATTTGCTAAAATGTACACTAAAATGTCATTCACGATCAAATTCAATTTCGCTAAAATGTCCTTCGCCCATGTATGTCAAAAGCATTTAAATTGAATGGCTTCGACATAATTAATTTTCAAGTGAACAAAACTTTGACTTCAATTTAGGTGCATATTATTTTAAATAAGTCCTTAATCTTCACGCATCTATATTCAAATGAAAGGCCATGAAATTCTCGCGTTGCACCTAGGTGCCTGTAGTAGGGAAGTTTTGAACGTAAATTCTCCTTGACATAAATTCACACTTTATTTTCATGAGACATATTATATGTTATTCAGGTTTCAGACGAGGTATTTAGCGTGAGATACCCTGGATGTATAGCTATATTTCCTGAGGCGAAGAGTATGCCATGCTATATATCCCGTCTGTAACCTGAATTACATTTATTTTCCAATGAATAGTCATGGTAAAATGAAAACTGCGAAAACAGTAACTCTTGTCAATTCCACTATGTTGTTTCCAAGTAGTGACGTTGTCAATATCCATGACTTATATTCCCTGGCAGTTTTCCGAATATATGTTGACATTTAAGGAATATCATCCAATCACAAACAGGCTTACATGATCTTATATCTGTAAAGCGGAGTATTGTTCTTTGATTCTACATAGGTATATAAAGCTGTGATGTAACAATGTAACAACGACAGGGCAGTAGAATATTGATTGATTGATTGTTTGTTGCTTAACGCCGGGCAGTAATACCGAAGGAACAAAGAATGGTTTTTACAAAAATTCAAAGTCCAAAAAGTCTAAGGCATGGCAAAAACTAGAACACAGAAAACAATGACTTGAGAAAGCTACAAAACAGAAATGAAAAGACAACATTCTATTCCTAGGCACATACATCATGAACCCCATGATCTGAGGGCTAACTAAATACCGAAGTAACTGTAAACGTGGTTTCTGCAGTTGGCCTTTTCGACAACTTCTGTCTCTCCAGTGCAGATCAATTCTAATGATCTTGAAGACAAAAAACCAAGGAGGTCTTATAGCTGATAGAGCAAATATGCTATAGAATATCTAAAATAAGGTAGAACTATGCACGATAAAGTATGCTCTGGAAAGAACAGTTTAACGGCAGACTCGTATGCTAAAATGTAATGAATAACTAAATACTGAAGTTACTGACAATTTCTACAACTTATGCCTCTTTAGTTTAGATCAAATCTAAACATTAAGAAAAAAACATTATCCGCGAGATGCTTGTCAGACTCGACGCGTATTGCCAGAGAGAACGAGGATAGGAAATATGGCCCGATCCTTATTTTTGGAAGAACTACGTACAGTCCTCAACTTTTTAACGGCAAAGAAAGAACGGGAATAATTCTGTATTTTGAATGACTCGCAATGCTATCTCGAAAAGTTTTAAACTATCTAAATTAAACACATAAAGTGGACATTTATCGTGGTAATCTCTCAAAAATCTTTTATTCGGTGAAACTTTCGATAACATTAGCTTTTATTAAATATTCGTTTGATAACAACTGTTGACAAATGCAAGTCATTACCAGCTATTGGAAAGAGCGACCATGATACAGTGTTATTAGACCTTACACTTGAAGTACATCATCAACAGTCATCTCCACGCAAAATTTTACTGTGGAAAAGGGCTGATATATCCAAGATCACAGAGGAGATTAAGAGCATGACAGCAAGCATCCTGAACAAGCACTATTCTACAGCGAACGCAATATGGGACGATTTTAAACATGCGATTTCAACAATAGTTAAAGACTACGTCCCCACCAAAGAGAGCAGGAAGAGAAGGACCAACCAACTCATGGGTGACCACAAATGTGAAGCGACTGCTTCGACGTAGAAAGAGAGCATACACAAAAGCAAGGCACACCAACAAGGAAAAAGACTGGGCAAGATACAGAAATCTAAAGACGTCTACACAACGAGAAGCTAGACGAGCACATTACCAGTACATTGATGACACCATATGCGGAGACATGAAAACTACCACCAAAAAGTTCTGGTCATACTTGAAAAGTAAGAACCAAGACAAGCAAGGAATATCTCCACTACGTAAAGATGATGGGGTCTTGTTCAGCGACACAGAAACCAAGGCGGACATACTGAACAAACAATTCCACTCAGTATACACAAAGGAAGATATGACATCTATGCCAGACAAGGGCCCAAGTCCCTTTCCAGACATGCCACACTTACAGATCGGAGAAGCCGGTGTCCTAAAGATGCTAAAGAACATTAACAGCCATAAGGCAACTGGCCCTGATGGTATCCATGCCAGATTTCTGCATGATTATGCTGAGCACCTAGCACCAGTACTTACCAAACTGGTCCAGATCTCCATAGATACAGGCTCTATCCCAGATGACTGGCGTTCAGCTGCCATTGTACCAATCTTCAAGAAAGGTGACAAGCACCAAGCGTCTAACTATCGACCATTTTCCCTGACGCCAGTCTCATGCAAATTGTTAGAGCACATCACATGGACCATTTTGATAGGTTTTCAATACTGAGTGACAAACAACATGGGTTTAGATCAAAGAGATCATCTGAGACTCAGCTAGCAGTGACCATAGACAGCATAGCCAAGACCATTGCAGAAGGGGGGGGGGTCAAGTAGACATAGTACTTGATTTCTCCAAAGCCTTCGACAAAGTACCACATGAGCGTCTACTAAAAAAACTCCAGTATTATAGCGTACGTGGCTACACTCTTAACTGGATACAAGACTTCCTGAACAGTAGAACACAACAAGCCCTGTTAGATGGACACACCTCATCAACAGCTGAAATCCTCTCAGGAGTACCACAAGGTACAGCACTTGGACCTCTGCTCTTCCTTTCCTTTATCAACGACCTTCCCGAGGTACCAAATCAGAAGCCAGACAATTTGCAGACGATTGACTGTTATTCAGAGAAATCCATAGTACAGCTGATACAGAGATTCTGCAAAAGGACTTGGGGAAGCTAGAGAAATGGGAGAAGGAATGGCAGATGGCATTTCACCCTGAGAAATGTATGGTCATCCAGATATCACCAAGAAGGAACACCTTCACTTCTAACTACAGACTACATAACCATCAGCTTGAGTCTGTAGATTCCAGCAAGTATTTAGGTGTAACCATCAACAAGAACCTCAGATGGGATGACTACATCAACTCCATAACAGCAAGAGCCAACAGAACACTCGGTTTTCTCAAAAGAAATTTGAGAGCATGCAAAACACCAGCTAGAGCCAGAGCCATTGAAGCTATAGTAAGACCAACATTAGAGTATGCCGCCTCAATTTGGGACCCACACAACATCGGGCAGATAGAACAGATTGAGAAAGTACAAAGACGGGCGGCATGCTTTACTACCAAGAACTACAAAGACCGACAGCCGAGAAGTGTTACACAGATGGCCAGTAGTCTAGGATGGGAACCACTACAGGTTAGGAGAGCTAAGATCCGCCTCCTATTGCTATTCAAAATCCAGCACAACCTTGTAGCAGTACCAGCAGAGTTATATCTACTCCCATCAGACTCAAGAACAAGAGGCCAGCACACATACCGAATTCCAACAACTAGAGGGGATGTGTATGGATACTCCTTCTTTCCTCGCACCATTCGGGACTGGAACAGTTTACCACCATCAGCTACTGCAGCTTGTTCCATAGAGAGGCACTGTTTAATCTGCCTGCTGCACAGTTCCTTACTGTGTAAATATGCACCAGGGCTGTTTTTAGCTGTAAATATTGCCCGGAGGGCTTTTAACTTGACCGTCACGCCGTAGTAAAACGTTCAACAGTGAGTAAACTACGTACATGGAAGAAGAAGAAAAAGAAGATATATTTGTTTTGGCAAAATACAATAAATATGCGAGTCTTTCCGTGGGTTTATTGATCACCTGTTTATTAGTTGATGATTTTTTTTAATTTTCAGTTGTATTGTTCAATGATTGTATGATTAGCTGATTAGCAAACTCCTTTATTGATTGATTAACCATATTTCGTAAAAAGTGACACGCTTATAACCCATGTTTAGCTCACCTGACCCAAAGGATCATTGTGAGCTATTTCTATCATTGTCGTCCGTCCGTCCATCCGTCCGTCGTGCGTTAACTTTTCAAGTTTTTATCTTCTCCTCTGAAACCACTGAAGCAAATTCAACCAAACTTTGCAGGAACGATGGATGTATGGTTCTTTTTTTTAAAGACTGTTCATTTTGTTCCGACATAAAATGAAAAACATTGCCGCCAACCCGTAACTTATGGGAAAATCACATTTACATCTTCTCATTTCAGACTGCCGAAGCAAATTCAACCAATCATTACAGAACACGTGTATGAAAGGTCCTTTGCAAAGATTGCTCATTTCATTCCAATCCGACAAAAATATGGCCACGAGCAAGGAGCATAGTTACAATATTGGACTCTTTGGGAAAATCTCATTTCAATTTCTCCTCTGAACTCATTGAAGCTAAGTCAACCATGCAAACTTAACAGGAATGATAACAAAAAACGAATGATGTAATTACTATGCAAAGTCCCTTTTTAAAAAATAGTTGCTCATTTCTTTCCGATTTGACACTAAAAATGGCCCCCAGCGGAAAATTCGGTTTGACATTGAGCCCTTTAGGAAAAAATCACATTTTTGCCTTCTTCTCTGAGACCTCAGAAGCAGATTCAACCAAACTGCACAGGAATTATGTTTGAATAGTCCGTTACAAATATTGATCATGTTTAGCTTTTATCTGCACTGATGAGACATAAGTTGTCGAAATGGCCATATGCAGAAATTAAATTTACAGTAAGTTCGGTATTTAGTTATTTGTTACCACTGGGTCGATGCCACTGCTGGTTGACTGTTAGTCCCAGAGGATATTCACCAACCCCGTAGTGAATACTTCGTAGCTAACCGGAAAGCCGATTTTATTTGAAACTTGCAATATAATAATTTGTGTAAATTTTGTTGAAAACTAAGGAGTATATCCCTCGTGCAAAGCTCTATCCTTAGCTGATTTTGGCTTACCATTTAGACCATATTAGTTACTTGCTCTCTGTCAGTTTTTAAACATTTTTGAGTTGATGGGTTTCTAAATGTTTAGATTTTATCTGCACTGATGACATAAGTTGTCGAAATGGCCGTATGCAGAAATTAAATTTACAGTAAGGTCGATTTCAAGTTATTTGTTTGAAAAAAACATGGCGGCCAATTCGATATATATTCATGACGTTGGAACCTATGGTACAATCACTTTTTCATCTTCTCCTCTAAAACTACTGAGGCAATTTCAACCAAACTATACAGGAATGATGTATGGAACGTCCTTTACAAAGATTCTTCATTTTGTGAAGATACGACAGATAACAGGGTTGCCAGCACGGAACTCGGATTCAACATTTTGCCCTGTGGGAAAAATCACATTTTCATTTTCTCCTCTATAACGGCTGAGGCAAATTCAACCAAACTTTACAGGAATGAAATTTGGACAGTCCTTTTCAAGGTTTGATAGTGTGTTGTTAAGATGAGCTGCAAAGGTAGAATATATGACTCCAAATGCCAACAGTGATGAAAAACATCTTTTTAAACCTGATAACATCGGAAAATCCAGCAAGGTCTACGGCTGGATTTGAACCCCTGCTTTGTTGTCATCTATGGCAACACCACCTGCACTATGTCCAGTGCTCTAGTCCACTAGGCCACCTAGGCTATATAAAAATATAGCTTTCGGTAACCTAGTCATTCCTCCTCGTAGGAAATCTAGAGTTGTGACTTAGTACACGATGAACATTAGATGGGTAGCAAATAGAAGAAGGATAAGGTTGCAACAGGTATGATTCATAAGGTATATAGATACATGTAATAGTGTTGCACTCAGCTGCTCTATATAATATGAATGATAATGCGTTGGTAATGTGAGCTGCAAAGGTAGAATATATTATTCCGAATGCCAACATTGATGTAAATCATCTTTTTAAACGGTACATAGTCATTTGTAACCACTGGGTCGATGCCACTGCTGGTGGACTGTTATTCCCCGAGGGCATTCACCAGCCCAGTAGTCAGTACAGAACAGAGCTAAAACACTGTCCCAAAAGCTGCTTAGTCAGGGATTAGTTCAACCTATGTTTATTTCATCCCTCAAGAAATTATATGGCCGATACCATAACATCATTGAAAGATATGACGTGTCAGTATTCCAAATGAAAGTGAACATTTTCAGCTGGATTCACGTCTTCCCGGATTTGACTACCGACTTTGACATTTTCCCGGATTGAATCACTCACAGTGTGACGGGTGCTGTTAATAGAGTAGGACATGCTTACCCTTCCGGAACACCTGATGTCACTCTCAGTTTCACTTGAGTTCACACTGTGAGTGCCTTTGTTTTGAATGTTGTAATTTCTGTTTTTGTGCTTTGTATCCGTCTAACGTCATTGTTTTTTGTGTATAACGAAATTGCTTTCTGTGTTCTCGTTTTGGCCGTGTCTTTGGACTTCGATTTTTGTAAATTTCACTCCTTTGTTCCTTCGGTATTCTACTTCCATTGTTTTTGAATCCCTGGAGCCTCTAAATTAATGCAGAATTTAAAATGTTAAATGTGGAAAACAGCTAACAACATAAAAATAACTAAAGTGTAATATATCTGCAATTAAAAAAGGAACACGAGAATTATGTCAATGGCATTAAATTTGATTAGATTCGACTCGATCAATTGTCTTTTTATTACCGCATAAAATGCATATTGACTCATGTAGGGTACTTAACTGTGTCGCATCTTTACAAATTAATTGAATTTTACTTGAATAAGAAAATTCTATCGCGTTGCACCTTGATCCATTGCGCGTCGATTTGCGCCAAACTGTTGAAAAATGGGGTATTTTAATTGCGCTATTTGTAAGGTCAACTTTATTTAGACAGATAAGACACAAAACACATTTTCTGTCGACGAAGACTACCTGGATACATAAATGTAAGGTATATCTAAATATTTCAGCAATATTACTATGCCCTGGATCATGATACAAGGTATAAAAACTATAAAATATCAAAGGAAACATTTATAGACTGACTTACGATCATGGCCCACACTAGAACCAAAAATATTGTTTTGATGACTTTCTCCAGCGTTGAATAATGCTTCGTCCTCCTTTCGTTTGATTCCTCCATTATACTTATTAAGATTCTTCCGTAATTATAACCTCAAGGTGACGCTTTTTGTATTAATAGTTCAGCCCTGGACACCACACTATCTAAAACACTCGAAAACTGTGATAATGTCAGATATTGGATTATTTGAAGAGTTTTCAAATAAACAATACTTCAGTTTTATATTCAGATTCCCAAAAATATACACTCGGTACAAAAAGAAAAGTCCTGTAATACAGGAATAAGAGTGATTTTGGAGGAGTTTATCTATTCCTGTAATGCCAACCCACTCACAAACTGAATAAAGCGAAGATCTTTACATTTTTCTAAATGTTTGCTATTGAAAGCCCGAGATTACACTTTGATAAGCCCTTTCTTTGTTTTTTGATGATGCAAATTGAAAGGTTGCTGATGACGTTTTTGAGATATATGTGATTAAAAAGATTGGCGGGAAACTGAATTCCTCTAAATTTTTCAGGTGCATAGCATAAGCAATGCTTATCCATATACAAGTAGAACTTAATGAAATTTTGTCCGGATGATGATAAAAATGTTTAAAATGAAATTATGAAACAAAATATAGAGGTTCGTGGGCAAAAAGCTTAAATCAGCTGAGGACAGAGCTATGCAAATGGGATATCCTTGCTATGAATAAAATTTTCTTAAATTCAGATATTGCAAATTTTCATATAAAATCGGCTTTCGGGCCAGTACCTAAGAACTGGCTACCAGGTTGGTGAATACCCTCGAGGACTAACAGTCCACCAGCAGTGGCATCGGCCCGGGCCTAGGGGTAACCTAGGTTACCGTGAATTTAGGTTCTGCATATGCACATTTCGACAACATATGTCTCATCAGTGCAAAATCAAACAATTAAAAATCCTTGAACCGAAATATGTTTTAACGCTGATAGACAACAAATAACCAATAGGATCTAAATAGGAAAGCCAAAATCAGCTGAGGACAGAACTGAATGACAGAGAGAAATGATTCGATCCTTAAGAATGACGGATCGAAATGAATGACAGAACCTTATAAATAATTGACACTCTTCCAAAGACATATCATGCCTGTTTCATTATACTGTTAGACAACGTAACGACGGACATTGTACCTCACGTGCTCTAATTTTACCGTTATTTACTTATTTCTGCCGTTGAGCATTTTATCTGTCGGGTTTTGACCTTCCCAGTATTTTGACTTGGTCTGCACTTAAGAGACATAGGCTGTCAAAATGACCATTTCAGAAACTAGATTTACAGCAACTATTTTGTACCATATCAATAAAATACGGTTTTGTATCATTGAAATTCATCTTTCTTACCCTTATTCCAGCATCTTGGACTCATTGCAGTTATTTTCGTGGCGAATGAGACATTCTCTAATTTCTAGCAAATTTAAACACCTCCTGACTAGTTGGTTATCGAAATAATAATAAACATGGGTGTTATTTTATCTCAGTTGGCGATTGGTCAATCATGTAAATGTCTCGTGTCAGTTTCTAGAAATAGTGCANCCGGATGTTGATGAAATTAACACCTGCATCATTGTGTAGCGAAACGGTTTTTGCATTTGTATTACTAAGATAACTCAATTTATTGATAGTATGACATTTTTATCAAAAATATTATATTCAACACCCCTTTCAATGAATGGCGCAATGATACACATAGCAACGATGATAGCAACAAGATGGCGGCATACTTGAGACTGGAGACTACGGAAGTCGCTTTACTTCAAATAAATTGAGTAGAAATTAGAGAAACAATCTCTAACATTGTTTTCCGGTTTATTACGATAATTTCTCACATCTTGATAGTTAAATTTTCACATTTCAAAGTTCTCGGGTAAACCTCGAACTTTACAATGTGAAAATTTAACTATCTCGATGTGGGAAATATACGTTATAAACTGGAAACAATGTTAGGGACTATATTTTCCAAAGTTCTGCTGAACTAATAGTATATATGAGTAATAACAAAATTACAGAACAGATTGTCAAAGCGCCAAAGTCCTTGAGGCAAAAAGACAAAACAGGTGGAAACCATCGAAAAATGTTGTCGGCCTGATGTTTTCTTAACTTGCTACAGGCATTTAAAAAATGCTGGGTTAAACTGGCATTATCTTCCACCAAAACTCTCAATCCATTGCGGTAATGTCCAGAAGCTACTCAACACCAATTGCTATTGATAAGTAAATACGGGTTTTTGAAAGATCTGTTGGGTGGCTGATTGGTAAATGTCGTTTTCTACCCCTAAGACAAAAATAACTTAAGATCCATGGTACATGTTACTTCTTTAGCCCTCAAACAATACCAAAGTTTGAAAAACATATATTTAACTCTTTCTTAATAGATATCAAAACTGCGAATCTGTATTCTGTATCACAAACATCATCGATAAGGACAAAAATAACAATACCATTGTGATAAAGACACAAAACAGATAACAAAGTTAGAATGAAACAAAACAACAACAAAAAAACAAAAACAAACAGTACAATGATAATGAGCGATAAACAAAACGATATGAAGCGTGTTGTTCGATTAAACACCTTGATTTCAATTATTCTAACGTAAATAAAGTCAAGTAACTGGTGGTAACAGAAATATATAACCTTATAACATTTACTCCAACAACACTTCTCAGCACCACTTAAGAATCAAACAAAAACAAACAGTAAAATGATAATTACCGATAAACAAAACGATATGAGCCGAGTTGTTCGATTAAACACTTTGATTTCAATTATTCAAACTTAAATTAAATCAAGTGTAATTCTGATAGGAGGGGTCGAAATTAGAAGACATTGATACAGTAAAACAAACATGAAATTTCAAACACTTAAGGAAGCTTTGAATTTTATTTTTTTCTGTATTGCGACATTTTTTTACCAGCAGACTCACTTTCAACCAACTGCGAATCATGATGGGATCATTATTAGCGTTGAAACAATAGATGCGATTCCGATAAGGGAATTATTACTGTCATAAAATCAATAATGTTTACGACAGTAACAGTGGCTTTTTCAACAATCGCATATATTGATTTAACTATCATAATGATCTCGTCTATTCGCACTTGGTCGATAGTGAGACTAGGTTCCTTGGGTTAGGCGGCAGATAAGTGATAAGCACTACTTGATCCATCTTTCCAAACGTTTTTTCTTATTCTATTCTTTTCAAGGTTTGTGGTATTGTAGCTATTAGTCTACCTGTATTGGGTTTTATTCGTGTGTGTATTATAATATTATAGAGAAATGGGGTACAGAAAGCAGCGGTTTTGGTACCTATTAACTGGTTTCAACCAGCCTTTTTTTGTGCTGGTACTAAGTTCGACTGCTCGGAGTTCATTTCGTTTTTTACGCTAGGCTTTTGTTTTTCATTTGTGTTTTTGTTGTACAGTTCCCTTGTAGAGTATGGCATGCCATTGTCCTTTTTCAATTTTTGTAGTTGTTTTTGAAATTTCAGAATTTTATGGACATACATCCACGTACTAAATGCTTTCAACATTTTCATGCTAGAGGATAGAATAATGAATTTTTGTTATATTGGCAACAATAATGGACGAGCCAACTTCTGGGCGAGTCTATTATTTGAGACACTTTATGAAGTATCAGAAAAAAACTTCTATTATTCTTTTTATCGGTAAATGTGATAAATCTTTTGATAGAACAAATTTTGAAAAATTGAAATCAGTTTTCAAAAAATTGGGGAAATTGACAATTGGTGAAAGAAATTGTACAATTCTAACCTAACGATTTTTGTG
>MJUU01032834.1:163376-230003 GCA_002080025.1 Modiolus philippinarum | reverse complement strand
AAACCTAATCTAGAACAAGCTTTTTTATAGATATTTTTAAAATGTATAACTTCCACATTGCATTATTTTGAAAACATAAGCCAAGATGGCACGCCATACTTCGACATCAAATGTTGATATCCTCTATCAAACTTCTTAAATGTATTTAACTATTTTTGAAATCTGTAACATAGGGAATAATACATGGCAAAATCCGTATCACATGCGGTATCATCCCAAGTTACAAATATCAGCCCGAGGGCCTTTGGCCAGAGGGATGATATTGGTCGAGGGATGATACGGCATGTGATACGGACTTTGCCATGTATTATACAATTTATCATATATTTAAACAGAGGACTACTTAATCCCAAAAATACTGTCAAAAATTGGCAAGAGAAAATGCATGTATGAAGAAAATTTCAAAATGGACGGAAAGGACTGGAGTTGGTTGGAATAAAATCTACCATGTAAATGAAAAAGGTTTGCTTGATTTTTTTAAACAAATCCTCACAAAAAACCATCCCCAAACAAATTTCTGTTACTCTCCGCAAATTTTTTTACCCCCTCAAATTTTTTTTTACCTCCCCCCCCATTTTTTGTACCCCTCAATTTTTTTTAAAAAAGTCAAATTGAAAAAAAAATTGAAAAAGAGTATGATACAGGGCTAGCCATGCGATAAAGGGTGTGTGATAAAGGGTAAGCCATGCGATAAAGGGTATGACGTCATAGTGTGACTACGGAATGAACTTCATGCACTGTATCACATATTCAAAACGTCTGTATTTATTACTAAACATATGATAAATTGTTATAAAAGTTTAGATGTGATAGCAAAGTTACGTTCATTCAAGTCGAAAAGAGTAAAACAAACTCGCGCTGATCGTGGGAACTTGCAATATCAAATTTGTTTTTTTTTAAATTTTATTGAAAATTGAGGAGTGTCTCCCTCAAGCAATGCTCTATCCTTAGCTTATTTAAGCTTTTCGTTTATTCATGTTTGGTTATTTGTTCTGTATCTTTTAGTTATGGTCTTCCGAATGTTTAGATTTTATGTACATTGAAGGGACATAAGTTGTCGAAATGGCCATATGCAGTAACTGAATTAACATTTAGTTGGGTATTCGATTATTCATACCAATTGAGATACAAATGTACAACAATGTTACATGTATATATAACTCGTAGGATGGATTTTGGAGAACGTCGCCGTCAGAAAAAAAAGATAGAGTAAACCCAAAGTTTTCCCACATACTATCAACTCACACTTACTGACCCCGTCTGCATAAATAAAATGTAATAATCTGACTTACAGTTGGGTGCAGTCATAACTTCTCATCCAAGTTAACTTGAAGTTAACAGAACAGTTCTAGAAACGGTCATAAAAACGGTCATTTTTAAGTTAACTTAGAATAGTTCTAAAAGCAGTCATACGGAAGACCGTGACCGCTTTTAGAACAGGTTATGACCGTTTTAGAACAGTTCTAATCGATGACTGCTTTTAGAACAGTTCTACTCTATGACTGCTTTTAGAAAAGTTCTTGACAATGACTGCTTTTAGAACACTTTTCTAGAGCAGCTTTAGAACTGTTCTAGAACAGTTCTAAGTTAACTTAGAGCAGTCATTAGAACAGTTCTAAGTTAACGTTGTGAGCGGTTATGACTGCACCCAACTGTACCTCTCTTTTTAGCTAACCTAGCCCGAAGGGTCAGTGTGATCTATTGCCATCACTTGGCGTCCGTCGTCCGTCGTCCGTCCGTCCATCGTCTGTTAACTTTTTACATTTTCATCTTTCCCTCTGAAACCACTGAAACAAATTCAACCAAACTTTACAGGAATGATGTACTAACTTGGCAAAGAAAGCTCATTGTGTTTCGATCCGATAAAAAACATGGCTACCAGCGCAGAAAATAGTATAACATTTGACTCTATGGGAAACTCACATTTTCATCTTCTCCTCTGAAACCACCGAAGCTTTACAGGAATGATGCACTAAAGGTCCTTGACAAAGATTGCTCATTGTGTTCTGATCCGATAAAAAACAGGGTCGCCAGCGCGGAACATAGTTTAACATTGGACCCCATGGGAAAATCACATTTTCATCTTCTCCTCTGAAACAACTGAAGCAAATTCAACCAAACTTTACAGGAATGATGATCTAAAGGTCCTTTACAAATATTGCTCATTTTGTTCCGAGAGGATAAAACATGGCCGCCAGCACGGAACTTAGGTTTAAAACTGGACCCTAGAGTCGGGGTCTTGAAGGCTTTTTTATTTGCATTTTTTCTTAAACCAAATGAATAACTAGAGGCTAAGAGACTGAGACTGTATCGCTCACCATACAAAATGCCTCTATGCCATGCATGACCAAAAAAATTTTTATTACCAATGGAGTCTAATATTTAGCTAAGTTCTCCATTAGCACCCGTGATTTTGTGTGTTTGTGTGTGTGTGTTTCAGGTTTGTACTTCCCGTCAGTATACCTAACCATGTCGCTTCCATATTTACAATTACTTATATGTCCTTAGTACAGTATTTTGCCTTTTTATTTCGATATTTCTGGGAATGAGTACTTCTTTTTGACAACTCTTGAATTACTGCTTTCCGTATCATTTGATTCTAATACTGCTGCTTTTAGGTTACTCCTTGATACACAAATAATTTTGTCATTTTTGTACAATGTATTTTGACTTACCTCTCTTTGAGTGATTGTCATAAATTAAGTTAACGAGATGCCACAATCTTCGATGACCGATCGGGGCCGGATAAAAACACTAAAGATCGATTATTGTAGGTTCCTATCAAACAGAGGAAAACAAATGTACTGAAAATATAATCTGTACCATTTAATAATTTCGACATTTATTAAAAAGGTACAATAGCTAAACTTTTGTACCAGTTAATTATAATTTCGGTATTTTGTTAACAGGAACAAAAATTAAAAGGTGTACAAATGTAAGAAAATAAAGAAACTTGTTCAACTAAATACGACCAACCAAAAAGGTTCCTGTGCCTGTTTTCATCAATTGCAACCATAGTATGTAGTTCCTTGTAATTAGCAAAACGTAACATATCTGTGTTAATGAACAGGGCTTCTATAACAAACTACATGATAGTAACCAGCCTAAAAATACTAATTCCCTTTACATTTGGAGCTTTCCGTCATGCACGCTGAAAATATCAATTACTCGTTATTCTTTTTTTCTTTTTTATAAATTCTCCACATCATTTCTCTTTTTTCCCTTCTGTTGATTTCATTTGACCTATTTATTTTGAATACGTGTTCTTCCTCTACTGGAGTTTTCTTTACTACCGGATTTGATATGTATACACCCCGTAGGCAGGAATATTACTGTTTATGTCAGGGAAATTGATAATTTTGAAATTAAAAATCGTCCCTTGTGTCGTGAATTTTAGTACTGGGATGACAATTTTCGTTAAATTCGAGATGTGAATATAAAAAGATGTAGGTAGTGGTTTCTTTTGTTTCCTTTATTTCTAGTTCTGTGGGATATATTGATGGGATCCATTTAGCTAAAGAAGCGTTATTAATGGAAAGAACATCATCAATATATCTATAAGCGAGATTGAAAGATCTGGTATCTTCTATTTTATGATCTTGTACGAGTCCTGAAGAAAATCAGTCTCGTAGGAATATTAAAGCGAGTCTGTGAATAGAGGTGTACAATTCATGCCCATTGATAAACCTTGAGGTTGATAAAAGTTGAGAAATATGCTATCAAAAAATGAACATCTGTTTTTCATCGTTGCATTGTTTTTTTAAATAAAATGTGGACTTATAATCTAATATATTATTAATTTATTTTTTGAATCGACAACGTCTTAGGATTGGCACTGCCCATTAGTATTCTCCGACCTGTGTCTTCTATATAATAAAGATTCTAATTCCTCATATCCTTTACCTAATTTTTGTTTTGTTAAGAGTGTTCAAAACATGAATAATTTTTTTAATTCAAATTGTATTTATTGCTATTTTGCATCTATGTATTGTTTTCATGCATTAAAAGTTAACACTAATGATTTTGTATTTCTATCGCAACGTTTTCTTTTTTTCTAGCCATCTGTACCCTTTTCACCGATTTTGCATATGTAATATACGCTTTGTTTTCCTAGATACGATTGCGTAAATGAGGTGAAAATAAGTACACAAAAATTATGCAAATCGAAAAAGACAACAGGAAGATAAAAAGAGTAGCCAAAAAAATCAAACACAAACCGCAGAAAAATAAGCACTGGCAAAGTAAATTTCACAAATTAAGACTACATAAAAGTAATCGTGACCTGCTTAGCATAGAAAAAGTCCAAAGCAAATAAAAGATAACAAGTACCTAGCCTAGGCCATCGCAAGAAATAAAGGGTTTATCCCTTATGGCTTATTCATCAGGAAGTATATCGGTCTAGCAAAATATTCACAGTGGTTTTAATGATTATTTGCACAACAAATTAGGTTCTGTGGATATTTCTGTAAAAGATAGCTATATGTATAGCGAAGGATAAGTGAAGAGTCTATGATGAAATTTGATTTGATTTCTCCGGAAGCATGTGGTCATTCATTTCCCTAAATAAGACTTAAAATGCTGAAGAAAATAAAACATGTATTGCATGTGAAATAATTTCGGCTCATTTACTGTTATCCTGTTTTTGTAATCACGTACTTGCCTTCTTTCCGAAAACATAAACAAATTAAAACTATCAAAGAAAGTCTCGACATTCAAGAAAGATCTCAGTCTAGAACCGTCCTACCTTTTGGCAATCGTTCAACTTTTTGACATCTGAGGATTGTTTTGGAGTTCATGACTACTATCATGACAGACACGTGTACATGCAGTTTACCACTATGACGGCATGAATGTAGACCTAAATATGTGATGCTAAGAGAACATTTAAACACACTTAAACATCAAAATTTAAAAAAAAACATCAACAAAAATTATTGTTCCACCTTAAATTTAACATTGTTTGAAAATAAAATATACATGATGATGCTTTGTTATATTATTATTATACAGTCTGATGTAGGTACCTATGTAAAATGTACTTACTGACCAAGAGCCCCTTTAAAGCCCAAGTCTTAAAATATATCACAAGTCATGAAGTGCATTTTTGAAAAATATTGTGTACAATATAGATGACAGACAAATATAAAAAAAAATCAGAGAAAAACATGTTATTTGTGGCTTTTCTAATTTACAATCCAACAAACACCAACAAGGGACCTCTTACATTTAAGTTTAAGAAGGTCCTTTTTGAGAAAATATCAATAAACTTTATATCAATATCATAACGAGGGAAGACCATAAGGCACAAGGGAAAAGTTGAGGCTCTGAAATCTATGACATCTTAATGAGAACCGAACCGCCAGTCTAAAACGAACAATCCAAGGACAATGGCAACATTGGAAACAACAAGAAACAAACACATAACAAGGAGGTCACTGTATCAACCACAGACGACTTGAGTAGCAAATGCGTTTGAAGATGTAGAAATAAAAAATGAAGACACGTCCACACACAAATGAACAACACTTACCCAATAAAAAGAAACTATGGGCGGTCATTTGCACCGGCAGAGTAAGCATCTGCTTCTTATAAGGCACCCGCCTTGTTGAACATGTCAACTTCGGCAAGTAAAGTCAAATCCGGTCCACAAAATCGTGATGACTCAAAACAACAAAAATAAAACAGAAATCCGAAGTTACTTGTTATGTAGTTTCTACATATGCGCATTTCGACAACTAATGGGGTTTTAGTGCAGATAAAAGAAAAAAAATAGAAATCCAAATACCGAAATATGTGTTAAACCTGAAAGAGAACAAAAACTAATAGAATCTAAATAGGAATGCCAAAATCAGCTGAGGACAGAACTATGCGATACTCATTGATTTTTAAACAAATAAGATATTGCAAGTTTCCAACTTCCAAGTTTCGTACTTAAAACAAAATACCAAAGTTACTGTTAATTTCGTTTCTGAATATGCGCATTTCGACAACCTATTTTTCTTCAATGCAGATCAAATCAAAATATTTACAAATCCATATACCGAAATATGTGTAAAAGCTTAAAGAGAACAAATTACAAATAGGATCCAAATAGAAAAAGGAAAATCAGCTAAGGAGAGAGCTATGCAAGAGAGAGATACTCCTTAGTTATAAATAAAATTTTTCTAATTTTCCAACTAAATCGTTTTCGAGCCAGCACCGAAGTACTGGGCCACTGGGTTGGTTAATACTTTAAATTTTGTTAAAATGTTTGATATTCTTACATCATTAAATTAAAGGCCTTGATATAAATTTGGGTAAAAACAAAATTACCGAACAGGTTACTGGCGTGCCTAACCTCCCCTTCCATTGCGATGGAGTCCAGTAGCAACTCAACAGCAATTGCTTTGAAAGGTCTTTGACAGTTAAGAGAAATTATCATCCCAGTGCTAATTCAAAAGAAATCTTGAAACAGAGATTGGACCGAACTTCAATTTTTCCATATAGGACTGATATCTATTAAAGAACCTTTAAAATGATCGTTTGAAGCCTCGACTAATAAGGCGGTCACGTAGATAACTATGTCAAACGAGAGAGGCTGTATAATTTGTGTTAGCTCTCGCGTAACGTATTGATCAACTGTGGAACATACACTCTGTAAGCAGGAGAAGCTAGAATATTACTGAATTGTCAAATTCGAGATATAAGTCATAACAAGATGTAGATCAAGTGGTTTCTGTCGTTCCCTTCATCTCTAGTTCTAGCTGCTTTTAAATAAGTGAAAACAAAACAATTTTACTAATGCACATAAACGTTAATGTTCATATTTACTCAATTATTAAGAATGATGACAATTCTGCAAGCAATAAACTGAAGATCGTGACAAGGATTATTTGGTGAACGTTCATACGTCATCAAGAGTCGGTGAATGAATATTATCACCTTTCATATATTTTTGTGTCTAAGACGTAACCGGTATAGAACAATATATATGTTACAGTCATTTCTTGAATTAGGCATTTTGTTGAATTACTGAAAATTTTAGGCATTTTATAAAATGCCTATGAATGTTAGGCAATGTATAAAATTACTAAAATTCATAGGCATTTAACAAAATATTGATATTTTACGAGAAAATAAGCATTTTACAATATTAATACAACATTTAACAAATATACATTTATTATAAAGGTATAAAATATAAAGCAATATATGTGTCCTATTTCTAGTCACAAGTTGCAGATATTAAGCAGTTTCAAGTTCAAATCATAAAAAACTTGAAAATTAAGAAAATGTTATGTGAATTAAATTGCTGTATAAACTACTGGAGTTGACTTGTTCAACATGGCAGGTGCTTTATAAGAAGCAAGAGTTGTTAACTCTACTGGTGCACATCTTGTCATCCATGGTTTTAATTGGTCCGTGTCTGTTAGTCTTTGCTTTTCATTTCTGTGGTGTCCTTGTTTCTTGGTGTTTCCGATGTTACCATTGTCCCTGGATTGTTCGTTTTTTTAACTGACGGTTTAGTTCTCAATTTATTTTCTTACTTTCACAGGAAAAGATAGATTAGTGGAATTAACATTCCCTAACATGCAATTGTTCATTTCACCTTGTCCTTTATTTTTCTATACTGAATGTCAAATTAAAAGTACAGTTAGAACATACAGAAATATACGATTAAAAAAAGAATTATGACAAAATACAATCTTAGCTTTGCAGATAGTAATAATCCACAGTATTCTCTTTAGAAACATTTTGTTTACTTTTTGGAGCACAGCTCATTTGAGATCTTGGGTTTGTTACTTTATACTAACATCTCTTGAAGTTTGTTGGTAAATTTTTGTTCAGACGTAAACACAATTTTGGCTTAGAAACTGCCATTGTCAATTGTAAACTAAAAAATGAACATATATTTTACACAACAAAAGTTTTCACTACTTGTTAAGTACAAAATTATTTAATTCTTGTGACATACAGTTATGTAAGTATTATCGTGCCGAGATAGGGTAAACTGTTGGACACGCGATACGCGGGAGTGTGTATAATAAATTGATGTGTGTGTTGTAATTAGGATCTTACCTAAGGACAACTGATTCCTGGGTTCTGGCACAAGAGTGTCAAAAGGGGGCTGCCATGCTCAGTATCTGGAATCGTTATCTTCGCCAGCTTCCGTAAAGGTCAGGGGTCATCAATGGGAACCAAGGGTGGTATGTAGATGCTAGAGGTCTTCCGGTCGTCACGACACTCCTCCCCTCCCTATAGCAGGTTTCCATATGATGAACCAAATACCATGGTTTTGTTACAGGTTGAAATGGACTGTTCTTTATAATTATGTCAGGAAGAAAAAAAAAATAAAAACAAAATAAAAAACTTAAAAACAAAACAAAAATCCAAAAGCTTGTCATCCCATATCGACGTAGGAAAAATCTGTACAACGCTGAAATGGACTGGGCACTTCCATATATACAAATGTCATATGTACAATTATAAATCCAAATCCAAAAGAAGTATGGGGCGAAGCGGGTAGCCTCAGGACCCCAATCTCTTACATCTCTCCAATACAAGGTACCAGAAATTCCTTATTGACACATATGTCTCAAGCCATAGAACTCGATGGAATTTCGGTTAACTGTCTCCATTTGGATGCTCATCGGGACTTTCCTGATCTCACTTACACGCTGAGCAACTGCTTTCAGGTTCCATGGGTGGTTGATCCTACACTCTGGATACGGCGAGAGATATGGGGAGTCAGTCTCCAGGAGAATTTCTTTGGACTCGAGTCGCGCGACTACATCTGGGGAATCCTGGCATGTCTTCCATGAGACCCCAAATCTCACATGGGTAGGACCCTCCACTCCTGTAGTTCCTCGAAACTCCCGATGAAGGAATGCCGGTGGAACTTTAAGCCAGCCGCCTCAACCTCGCGTATGATGTTAAGAACCCTGGCGGATGCCTCGCCCGTTTTGGTATCCCGGGTATGAAGGACAACTGGTAGGTCCAATTCTTTGGCTTGATAAAGCATCTTAATAAACGCCTCTTCTTGGTTCCGCCTGATTCGTATTCTACAGCGCTCAGGGTTCCCACAAGGTTGACACCGACATCTAGTGGTATCGTCAATTGCAATTTCTCCCAGTGCTACACAACGTGGGGTTGTCAAAAGGTTCTGGAGTTCGTCTAGCTAAGAACGGCTTACACCATTAGCAGTGATGTGGGGATGAACTCCAAAGGTTACTTGCACATGGGCTTGTCCTGCAATTTCGGAATTCCATCCAGCCAAATGGTCAGGGAAGACATAGTTGTCAACTCCAAGATACAATACGGATGTCGTATTAAATTGGTTCACTATTCGGGGAAAGTGTTGGTAATCACTGAATTTCCTTCTCTTTAGCACTAAATCAAGATGGAAATTGTGTCTATCAGGAATAGCCTTTCAGTTTCGACTGGTTCCTGGTCTATCACGTTCATACCACAAGCTGTTAACCGTCTCTTGCTCTTCAGAAACTTCTTGTGTCTGGGGCCTCCTACTTTTGACAACAGTTTGGAAACCAGCTCCCAGTTCAGAAGACAGATGACATGGTTTGGAGGCTTCATGCAAAACTTAGTCGGCTGGTTGTCACTGTAATGGAGAGCATAAAACTGCATAATGGGTAGGTCATCATCAGAAAAATCACTCCTGGCATCCAGGTAAAGCTTGCGGTCTACTATATGCCTGAGCAGGTCATCTAGTGTGTCACATTCCAACCATCCTGCTAACATGAAGAGAGCTCAGTTAACCAGCTGACACCACTCATGGAGCTCTGTATCTGTAAATCCACCACCATGGTCTAGTGTGTGATTTATGGCGTGTTTCTCTCTCTGTGCCTCTTGTTTGCGACACTGCCAGCACGCTGTCATTGGCAGTTCCTACCCCGTTTCTTCTTGGTAACACTGTTATTCTCATCTGTACCGAAGTTGAGGGCCTCAGAAGCAGAACAATGCGTCTCTAGTTGGGCATACAGTCCCACATCCACTACTTTTCTGCACTGTTCCTGGTCGCTTTCGTCAGAGGACCCTACTTCATCCAAAACTACCATGTCAATCATGTCCACATCCTGGGACGAATGCGATGAAGTCTCCATCGGTCCTGAGTTCTCTTCTGTGTGGATGTTACTTTTCTCGGAGTTGGTGCTCTTACTACACTCCGAAGGTGTGTATGGACCATAGTCCAGACAGTCAAGATCATACATGTCATATACCTTAGGCCTATCCATGTTGACTGAATACTGAAAATAGAAAGCAAAAACAATAGTATATACAATATTTACACTATACATATTACCAACTAGTGTTCAAAGTTGGTAATCATCGAGATGCTTAGGAGGATTCACCTTTCGTCCCCTGGTGGTTGTCCTCCTATCATCAACTGCACTGCCATCAGCCGGGACATGGAGCCCCAGGCTATTTCCCTTACTCCTCTGGGTCTGAAAATGGGAAAGAGATGAATTAGTTGTGTATACCTCCCCCTGGTACCGGAGCGGATTGCCCCAGGTGGCCATTGCTGGTCTGCATCTCATGGGTACCACCATCAAGTACCGCATCCTGAAACATTTGACAAAGAACATTAGTTCCCTCCTTATCTAGCTCGCTACCGTCAAGTGTTAGCGGGGCTGATGGCCCCAGCAGAGATTCGGAGATCCCCAAAGGTCCTTTTTCTTCGCCCCACAGTGAGCGGTCACCGATACCAAAAATACCGTTTATATCATCGCCCACGTATGGAACGCCATCACAATATGGGAAGGTTTCATCTGGGTCAATTTGAGATTTTGGGGTACTAAAAGAGTTCTCAGAGCCGAATAATTCATGCCGAAGTCTTCTTAACCAAAGTGGCAGATTGCGATCATTGCACATTTTAATCCGGTCATGATGAATCACACGCTCGCCCTTTCTGTCTTTAATCCGGTAGAGTCGTGCCATACAATCAACTACTAAAAACGGCCCTATCCAGGGTGGTTTTAATTTGGTACTTATCTTAGTGGATGAGTCAAGTTTGTATACGACATCTCCCGGACGATATGACTTTTGTACAACTCTTAGATCGTAATCTTTCTTCTGTCTTTCCTGAGATGACCTCAAATTCTCCCGAGCGTGGTTATTAGCTTCTCTCAAGCTATCAGCCAGTCTTAGGGCCCAAGTGTCAACATCTAGTTTCTCTTGACAAGCCTGGGGAATTCCCATCAGCAGCTCAACTGGTTGTATGGTTTCGCGTCCCAGCATGAGTCTATTAGGTGTGTATCCTGTTTGACGGTTGACCATCGAGTGTAACGCCATCGATAGAAGTGGTATGTGCTTGTCCCATCGGCGGTTCTTATTTTCAATAAAGCATCGAATCATGGCAAGGAGTACGGAATTGAATCTCTCTACTTGTCCATTAGACGATGGATCGTATGGAGTCGTTCTAGTCTTTGCAACCTCCAAGACATCACACAAGGCTGCGAATAATTTCCCGTCAATGTTGCGTCCCTGGTCAGTATGTACCTCGATGGGGCATCCAAATGTAACTACAAAATGAACGATGAATTTTTCTGCAATGGCTGCTGCTGACTGCTCTGGAAGGGCTGCCTTTTCCATCCACTTAGTGAATTGGTCCACCATCATCAAGACGTATCTGTTTCCGTCTTCACTTGTGTTAAAGGGACCAAGGATATCCAGGTGGACTCGTTCCATGGGGAACCCTGCATGAAAAGGTTTCAAGAATGCCCTAGACTTTACGTTGGCTTTTTTTGTTCTTATTACAGCTCCCACATGACTTCACATATTCATCGCACTCTTTAACCATTGCGTACCAAATGAAAGACTTTCTTGCCCTCTCTTTCGTCTTGGTTTGGCCTAAATAACCAGCTGTCTTGCTGTCATGACAATGTTTCAGAACTTCCGAGATAAGTGACCTTGGTACAACCAAGCAACAATCTTTGTCTCGCCTCTTCTGCCATTTATACTATAAAACTCCGTTCTTGAACGGTAGACACTGTCGACATAACCAGAAGAACCTTGTGCCTGGGCTATGCAGTGGGAGTTCAGAATCCTCAGGTTGGTGCTTAGATTCAAGCCATCTAATGACTGGACCAAAATCATTATCTTCTTCCTGCAGTGATCTAAGTTCTGTGGTAGGGTATGAAGACAACCAGTTACTTGTCAAAGAATCAGGGTCATCTGTGTATGGTATGTTTGCATCGGGGTCGTAGTCATCATTGTCTTGCCATTCGTTTTCTTCAGTGTCCAGTGGAACATGGTGCCCCGGCAATGACGTAAAGGGGTTTTTTTTTGTCATCCGTGGCATCCCTCGGAGCTGAGTGCCCCAGTAGGGTCCCGGTAGGCTTATCGTCAGTCTTAGCGATGTGCACTATCTTTACAGCGAGTGGGATTACATCGTCCACATCTTCTGAAAACCTCGACCACTGGCTGTGTGCTCTTTGACAGTACTCACATCCACCACATGGGAGTGTGTGTATATCTGATCCTGCAGCATAACAATGACATTCTTGGACAGTGTCTGGCATTCTACTCAGACAGTCAGCATTTAGGTGCTTCTTTCCAGCTCGATGGATAATCTGGATATCAAACTGGGCCATTTCCTCCAACCACCTAGCAAGTTGTCCCTCTATGTGTTTGAAGCGTGTTAACCACCCCAAACTATTATGGTCCGTGCGAAGAGTAAAGCGCCTTCCCAGAAGGTAATGCCGAAAGTACCTACAAAACTTCACAACGGCCAGTAATTCCTTTCTGGTGGTACAGTAGTTTATCTGCGTTTTCATCAATATGTGGCTTGCGTAGCATATTACTTTGGTTTCGCCTGATTGAACCTGAGATAACATTGCCCCTATCGCTTTGTCCGAGGCATCAGTATCTAGTATGAAATGTCCATCTGGTGTAGGGTATGCTAGACATGGAGAGGACACCAAAGCAGTCTTCGTGTCTTCGAATGCTTTCGTATGTTCTTGTGTCCAAGTTGGTACCTCAGCCTTGTTCGCTAACTCATATAAACATGCAGTAAGGCCAACAAAAATTTCTACGTGGTCTCTGTGGTAATTTGCGAAGCCAAGGAAAGATAACAATTCCTTCTTTGTGGTGGGCATAGGCCATTTCTGTACAGCTACAATCTTTGCCGGAGCAATGGATACCCCGTTTGAGCTAACCAATTTTCCTAGAAATTCAACTTGGCTCCTAAATAACTCGCATGTCTTCGGTTTCAATTTTAGCTTATATAACCTGAATCTCTCTAGAACCGAACGCAAGTTTTCCATGCTGTTTTCAAAAGATTTTCCAAGGACAATGACATCGTCCAAGTACACTAGGGCTTGGGTCCAAGTAAGTCCTCTCAAAACCAATTGCATGGCCCTCTTGAAGGTAGTGGGGGCATTACAGAGCCCGAACCCCATGCGGGTATGCTAGAATAGACCATATCTTGTAATGAATGCTGTTTTTGGTTTTGCATCATCTGCCAGTTCGATCTGGTAATAACCACTGGTCATATCTAAGGTACTGAACCATTTTGTCCCCTGGAGAGTATCAAGACAGTCCTCAATGATGGGTAATGGATAGAAGTCTTTTACGGTTCGATCATTGACAGCTCTGAAGTCGATGTACCATCGAACTGTACCATCTTTCTTTCTCACCAGAACAGGAGCTGATGCCCAAGAAGAAGTTGACGGCTGTATTACACCAGCCTTTAGCATTTTAGACAAGTGTTCTTCTTCCAAGTCTTGAAAACCGAGGGGTGTGCGCCTCATTTTCTGTTTGACCGGTGCTGCATCTTTCGTGTCTATCTGATGTTTCACAGCGGTGAGACAGCCAAGATCAAGGTCATGTTTAGCAAACACATCTTGGTATTCGGCCAATGATGATTTCAATTTGCCTTGCTGGTCTTTGTCTAGCTCTTCACAGGCTGCAGTGAACATGTCTGTCAAATGAGGAGGAAGTTCAATCTCGGATTGAGTAGTTGATTTTTCTTCCACGCTCACAGTACACACTCCCGGTTCTGTTGTCACTGGGTTATCTAGGACTCTGTCAATTTCATGTGCCTGACCTAGCATAGTTCCCTTGGTTATCTTAATATGCTGATTCTTATCATTTACTAAATTCAGTGTACAATGGCGCCCTGTGCCCAAACTGTTTGAAACAAGTATGCCCAAGTTAGCAACGGGCTCCACGACAAAGTCTCCTTCCAGTTGTTTATCAAGCGGAACAGTAATTGCCATTTCAGAATTCGGTGGAACTGATAAGGTTTCATTTATCACTACTCGAGCAACAGTTGTTTTATCATTAGGGGCGGATATTATCTTGGCTTTGACCCAATCATCATTAAATCTTATAGTCTTGGAATGGAGGCTGATTACCGCTTTCTGTGCTTCGAGGAAATCGAGTCCCAACAACAAATCTTCTGCCATCTTAACGACACAGACATTCCATTGATATGTCTGTTTTCCTATAGAAATCTTGACGCGGGGTATTATATGTCCATAAACAACTTGTTCTCCCAGACCTCTTAATTTAACTACCTCCATAGATTGAAGATCTTCCGTCTTAAAGAACTTGATATTTGCTAGTGTAAGCATAGCGGCTGTGTCAACAACTGCTTTTATCTTAACGCCCTTTAACTTGGCGTTTATCAGTAGATTCTTCCCGGAAGTGTGTTTTACGCTTATTTCGATCGGAGCAGGTTGCCCCATGTCAACTTCCTTTTCATCTCTCTTGTTTTCGTCAGCAGTCATTTCTCGTCCGGAGCCACTACCATTGACCGGAGCTGGTTGCCCCTGGTCTTTATTATGGAATTGGCCTTTTACTCCTTTCTGGGACAAGCGTTGGCCATCTGGCTTGACCCGTTGGTGTTTAAGACTTGCTGTTTTGTAGACCCCTCTTCTTTTCTAAACGGTGAGTTACTAAATCTTCTATACTGTTGTCCTCGCTGATAAGGCGACGGTGACCTAGATTCCATTCTGTTTTGATTCGGTTTTCTATAACCCATTGGGGTAGGTGACCGATATCTGTCTTGATAACGTTGGTTTGCCTCCCTTGGCCTCCCGATATTTTCCCGCAAAGCTACTGCCAATTTCAGGACCTCAGATACAAGATTGTCTTACTTGTTATCAAATAATTGGTCCTTTTGCTTTTTACTATTGTCTCTCTTTGGGGTGTTTTCTCTATCGGAAAAGGTTACTTGTCTATGTGCATAACTACTATGATTTGATCTTACCCCAAATATGGCTCTTTGGTTGGCAATATACGTCTTAACTAACCGCAGTGCCTGATTAACAGAAATAGGGTCTTTTTCAAGAACACTCCTAGCAGCATCTTTGTCTCTACAGCCTCGTAGGAAGGCCTCAGTGGCAATCTGATCCACGACCTCGGGATTACCTCGGTCAAACCCATCTAATGCCATGAAGTACCCTCTCTGCGAGAATTCTTTGAGAGACTCGTTTTCCTGTTGTTTTATAAATTGAAGTTGTCTCCGAGCTGAGACAGGAACCTCTTTTGTGCTGAACCTACGTCTAAGGTCTGCACGGAGAACATTATAATCTACGTCAGCCCAATGAACTTTACGTGCATATTCAAGAGCTGTATCCGCCAAGCAGTCCAACAGTTTACAAGTCTTGGTTTGCCCTGACCAACCTCTCCGGCCAGTTTTTCTTTCAAATTGAAACATAAAAGCTTCAAACGAAGGTTTCCCGGAGCCACTAAAAGTAGGCATTTTGGGGGGTTGCGGACTTCGACTTCTCGATTTTCTCCTCTCATATTGGGACCATCTTGTATATTCACGATCCAACGACTCATCATCTGAAGATCCATAGTTTCTTCTAGTTCTCCTCCCCCCCTTTCCTCTTTAGTCTCATTATTTAGCGGAGCGGGTTGCCCTGCTTTATTGCATGCCCACTCTGTAGCGGATCAGGCTGCCCCTGCGGTATAACATGACTACTTTGTTGGGGGTTAGACTCTCGAATGGTTCTTCCGATATTAGGTTCCACATGGTCCATATATGTTGCATAAGTGCTTGTTCGTACAGGAGTGCTAATAAATATATCTAAGATTTTTTTACTCTCGAAACTCTGAGGTTGGTTTTGAGATTGATGCGGAGCAGTTAGCCCTTGCGACACAAGCTTACCATAGAAAGTATCACTCTCAGAATGTTGATTCAATTGGCTCGGGCTGACCTGTCCAAAATCATTGGCACCTTGTTGTGGAGCGGATAGCCCAAACTCTGTTGATTTTGGTTCCCGGTTACGGGACTTTGAACGTGTCCTTCCAGTGGTCTTTGCTGAAAATGAACCAACTTCCAAATTGGTGGGATTATCTGGCAAGGTTAGCTTATGGGAAATAGGCGATGCTATTGGTTCTGTTACATAATCAGTGGGTGCAATATTTTCATGTATCGGAGTACTTGTGGTTGGCTTTGGGTTTTGCTGTTTGGTCTTTGGTCCCTTTTTCCTCAAAGTCACTCGCTACACCTAATAGTTTCCGAATTACATCTTGCTGTTTTGGTAACCCCTCTGTGGCTGTTGTAAAATGAGCAGATGAGTTAATAGGTTGATCCTTCCCGCTATCAATTTGGGGCGCTGTTATACCATTCTTCTCTGAATTTAATTGCTTACTGTCAGTAGGCAAAATTTCAGTGGATGGCTTTTTAAAGTGGATGGTACTATCTGCATGTGTCTCTTGTTGCGAGGCAGGTAGCCCCAGCGAACTTGCTGCGTCTTTAGTACCAGGTTGTATATCAAGCGTCCCCTGGAATAGTGATGCAATTGTGGAACACAATTCCTTTTGTTGTAGCATTTGCTGTTGTATATGTTGTTGTTGTATTTGTTGCTGCTGTTGTATTTGTTGCTGCTGTTGTATTTGTTGTTGCATCTGTTGTTGCTGCTGTTGCATCTGTAGTTGTTGTTGTTGCATTTGTTGTTGCATTTGTTGTTGTTGCGTATGCATGAACTTATTGAACGTTTGCAGTATCGATGTACCTAGCATACTTCCATCAGCAGAAATACCAGGCTGGTGAGTTGGTTCTGTTGGTTCAGTTGACTCAAAATCATCTTGTTGAACCAAGGTGGTATTTGCTTCCTTTTCAGCCTGTTCGGGTACATCTGTATTTAATAATCCCTTATTTTCATCTGTGTTCAAATTATCAGCCATTTTGGGTTAAAACCAGTGACACAAATTTTATTATCAAAATGGGGAGGAATGTGAATTTAAACTGTGACAAAAATATGTGTATGATTAGATGTGTGTGGTATGTTTGAAAAATATGTATGTAATATTGTGAGTGGCAAAAAATTTTATTAAAATTCCATTCACAATAAAAATGATTATCAATAAAAAGTAATCTTAGGTCACTCAATATCTCAGGTATGTGGCCCAAGAAAATATCTCAAGTTCACTCAAAAATGACCAAAGACAAAAATAAAT
Organism: Modiolus philippinarum; assembly: GCA_002080025.1. NCBI lineage: Eukaryota > Metazoa > Mollusca > Bivalvia > Mytilida > Modiolidae > Modiolus > Modiolus philippinarum. The sequence goes on along the minus strand of MJUU01032834.1, from coordinate 212,594 downwards.
GTGTGCGTTATTTAAATATTGTTCAGATATAAGTCTATGTTTATCATGGTATGTGTAGAATGTTTGTGAAAATGTGAAATTTTTGTGTGAAAAATGTCTAAGTGTGGTTATTACAAATGTGTGGAAAAAATGTCAAAAATACTTTAATCGGATGTAAAATCACAGCAATGTATTACTTTATTTGTTATTTTATTGTTGGGATTGCTTGCTGAGTCTAAAATGTTATTTTGCTCATTGTTTCAGCCTTCCGGTCAGGTGTAAACAAGCTGTACACGTCAAAATCTGGAATTTTTATTTTCTATTTTTACTTACTTCCGCAGGTGCATGCGCAAGTAATACTTCTCCTTACTTGACTTCCGACAAGGAGGATGTAATGGCTAAAAAGGTCAAATCACCATGTGCTTTTAGGTGACCAAATTATTTAAATCAGCAATCACACACACTTATGTTGTTGAAAATATCAGAAAAGCGTGTATTTCGCGTTTCTGTATAAAATGAAATGTGTTGGCACGCGATTTAGAGTTCAAGAAAGAAATTGACTAAAAGTGTTTCGGCAATTTCTATAATGTAAGTGAAAATTTCCAGCCATTTTACAAAATGCCTTTCAATTTTAAGGCATTATGTATAATGTTCGTCATATTTAGTCATTTTATAGAATGCCTGATATTTCAGGCATTTTACAAAATACCTATTTTAAGGTGGCTCACTCATCACATTTTTTCAGTTTGTGTCAGATTTCGGAACTCCTCTGGTTTTCTCCAGTTCAATGGCTTTAAGAATTTTGCACACGGACCCCCACTTTCTATTTCATGAATGTCTTCTGTATGTCAAATAAAGACACCTTTAAGGTTTTTATAAAATTCTTGATATAACTTCCTAGCTTTAAGACAAAAAAAGTCCTGATGTTAAACTAAGAGAAAACCAAGAGAAATCAATTTCCCATCAAATTTTTAATGTGCTCTATCTCCGTTAAAAGCACACAGACCTATATTTTACTTTTTACCATTTCATGAAGTCTACAATGCTATTTTAATCAATTAAAATAGGTTTCGAGAAATCCTTGATATAAACAACATCAGGAGTGAGCCTCCTTAAGAAAATGACTGTAACATATATAAAACGTAAAGACGACTACATCCTACCCGTCTGTTGTACAACTAGTTACCGAATGCATCGGCAAACATCTCAAAAGAAAATTTTGAAAATGGAAAAATTTGAAATTTGAAAAAAAAAAAATAGCAAAAGGTAATAACAAAATTACCAAATAAAAATGTCAAGAGCAAAAGTCAAAGAGCGAAAATATAAGGCAAAGAGAAACCACCAGAACAATTGTCGACCACAATGGTCTGGACTTGGTACAGGCATTTCAAATCTAACAACAAATAGGTAAAAATAAACAAGACTAGTAGCGCCACAAACAAAAGTACTATTCAAAATCAGTGTGAACACCCACAAAAACTAGCATTGCACTGATTGAAAATTATTGCTTGCATGAATTGTAGTCTATGTAGACTATACTTTATCGACTCAGTATTCTTTCAATGTTTGGTTTGGTATTGTAAATAAAGGGTATAGACGCTGTATGTTCTCAAGGACAAAATATATGTACAATGTCTTGTTTTATTTCTAAAGCATGTCATAGAGATATTACACGACATAGGGGAAATGTAATGAATGGTATTCAATAGTTGTAGTTGTAGTCTGTAATAATTAATACTTCAAGGACTTTGTTTATAAAAGTTTGAAAAGGGACATCTTTGTAGAGAATGACGTTTTATTTTCAAATGCAGTTTAAATACTATTGTAATAGTAATTAAGTCTGTGGTAATTGAACTTTCAAGGACATCGCCAGTATTCAAAATGAAAATATATTAATGTTTTAAGGTATGTAGAAAACTGCTTTGTTAGGAAGTATGACGTTGTAAATGTTTAAATGCACAATATAGTTCAAATATTTGTAAATACAGATTACACAAAACCCAGTACAATGTCCTGTCACGGCCTTGAACAATTGCTTCCTTACTACAACAAAAGGTAAAAAAAAATGTGTTATGACGAAAATCTGATTGTACATGTTGTAATTGGCCAATAATTTGTCGATTTAACAAAGCACCTGTGTTGGCACGTTTTGGAATTTATCCATATTGACCGTTAAATGATAATTCATATTTTATTAAAATGACTATGAAGTTTTTTTCTTATCCTTAAAAATCATATTTAGTTCGCGACACTTGTTGCACACGGCTGTGTTATGTTTTCAAATTACGGTTCCTAACTAAACACAGATAATATCCAATACCACGTGATTCAATAAGAAGATGAGAAATCCGTAATAGTTCCTTTGAGTTATGAAGACAATAATGGATGTAGAAATATCTAGTAATTATACTGAAATAGTTCATGATCAAATAGAATATTTTGAAGATACTTATAACATTAGTATTGATGAATCAGTCACAAAAGTTTCAGACTGGGAATATAAACTAGCAGTTCCAACTATCTTTCTAATTTTTATTGTATTCGGAACTTTAGGAAATGGACTTGTAGTTTTAGTATTTATAAAAAATAAAGTATTTCGAACTATTACAAATTTATTCCTATTAAACCTTGCCGTGACTGATTTAACTTACTTGATATTTTGTGCACCCTTTGTTGCTGTGAATTACTATAAAGGGCATTGGATGTTTGGCAACATTTTATGTAAGTATACACCTATTTACCTTCATTTTATTTGTAGTCGAAACTTGCTTATTTCAACTCTTTTGACTCAACCAATTACGAAGTAATGCATCGATAAGCCATTATAGTGTTATAACTTGGCTGATGCCTCTGCTGGTGGATTATTAGTCCCGAGAGTTTTCACCAACCCAGTAGCCAGTACTTCGGTGCTGGCCCAAAACAGATTTTTTTTAATACTTGAAATATCGAAAATTAAGAAAATTTTAAAAACTAAGGAGTATCTCCCTCCTGCATAGCTCTGTCCATATCTAAATTTGGCATTCCCTTTAGAAATCTTTTTGGTAAAATTTGTTCTCTCTCTTTTGGTTAATGGATTTACAAATGTTTTGACTTAATCTGCACTAAAGAAACATAAGCTATCGAAATGCGCATATTATGCAGAGACTAAATGTACATACACTTCGGTATTTTGTTATTTATTGCCACTGGGCAGATGACTCTGCTGGTGGACTGTTAGTCCCCTAGGGTGTTCAACAACCCAGTAGCCAGTACTTCAGTGCTGGCCCGAAAACTTATTTATTTGAAAACTTGAAATATCAAAATTTAAAAAAATGTTAAAAACTTAGGACTATCTCCCTCCTACATAGGTCTGTCCATAGCTGATTTTGGCCTTCCTTTTTAGATCTTTTTATTACAATTTGTTCTCTATCAGGTTTTACATGTATTTTAATTAATGGATTTCCAAATGTTTTGACTTGATCTTCACTAAAGAGACAAAAGTTGTCGAAATGTGCATACGCAGAAACTAAATTTACAGTATTTTCGGTATTTTGTTATTCATTACCACTGGGCCGATGCCACTGCTGGTGGACTGTTAGTTCCCGAGGGTATTCACCAACCAAGAAGCCAATACTTTGGTGCTTGCCCGAAAACCGATTTTATTTGAATTTGAAATATAAAAATTTTAAAATGTTAAAAACTAAAGAATATCTCCTCCTGCATAGCTCTGTCCTTATCTGATTTTGGCCTTCGTTTTTAGATTTTTTTGTAAAACTTGTTCTCTATCAGTTTTTACACAAATTTTGGTTTATGGATTTCACAATGTTTTGATTTTATCTGCACTGAAGAGACATAAGTTGTCGAAATGTACATATGCAGAAAGTAAATTCACAGTTGTTCCATTGCTTGGTTTTACCATGTATTTGTAGAGATTTTGTCTCATTTGCATTTACTCTATATCCTTTCATTATTAACTTCGGTATTTTGTTTTTTTATTCCCTCGCTGTCATGCTTTAGTCCTATTTAGTTAGACGATCCGCGGTAACAACAGAAGTTTCTTCTTATATATAATATCTAAATTTGCAGTATGAAGCACAGATGTACTTCATCTATTCTTAATAAATTGCATTCAATTTATTTTATCTAGAGTTCTTTGAAATTACCCTTTCCTAGGAATCCTAAAATTCTATCAGAACCACTATGAGGCTGTTGTGCGTTGTGTCTAAAACCATCTGCATAAACTGTTGAAATGTTTCAAATAAACTTTTCAATAGATATATGAAGAAAATTTATCATAGGCACGTACATGTATTAGGCATTGATTTGAAGTTTAAAATACTACATTGTATGGCAAAACAATGCTGAAAATTCAACTTCCTTTGATTTCCTCTAGACGAATAACTTTAATTCGATTATTATGAAAACCTGGGAACCTAAAACTCCTTCAAACATATTTCTTATATAAAAATATTTTTGAAAAATGGCGCCTTTTCATAATGTAGGAAATTCGCATACATAATCTTTAAATGCCGTACTTCTGAACCTTAAGTTATCTCCCTTTTGAATTAGCACCTGGGTGAAATTACATTCTTTGCTAAATATCTACCTTTTATATATTCCAACATGATAAGATAGCATTCAAATCTTGGATGCTTCGAGGCAGGAATTTTGAAGTTTTTTAGGAGGAGGTGTTATTTTAGCATAAATATTTTAGCATATTTACAATTAATTTAATAGCTCATACAAATCACAACAAATATAAAAGAGTTATCTCCCTACCCCAAGTCTACTACCTAAAATGTTTCTTTAATAAGAGTAGTCGGAGTAAGTGGTTAAAACAATTTTGAAATTGAGTGTAGTCAATCGACAAAAACTGAAGCAACAAACAGAATTAGGGACGGTAAATCTCATGCCTCAAATACACATTGACTTGTAAATAAAAAAAAGAACATCATGAGAAAATAAACAATAGGGATGCAAAGAGAACTACTTCAGTCCGAAAAAATAGTTCATTCTACATTATGTGTGATATAACTTTTCTTGCCAGATATCTGACTAAAATTTAAATGTACTCAATAAAAAAGAGGAATTCCAATCCCAGAACTCCTGTAAATCACAATCGCCTCAAGTAAAAGGTACTTGTTCAATAACATGTTAACTTTGCATCCTCCTGTAAAGAACAATGACAAACTAAATGAATGCCTTGTTCTGTATGACCATCTATGCATGCTTCAGGTAAGAACAAAAAATTCACATTTTAACGTGTCGTAATTGTAGGTGCGGGTAAAGTCTTTCTTTATTGTTGCATGTTGGATGAACATGATATCACAATGTTACCAGTTTAAATGATCAATTATACTTGTTAATTAATGAGGTTTATTGTGGTGCAAAATAGCTCAAAACCAATGATTCTGTAAATTTAGTTTCAATGGATGGCTATTCCGACAACTTATGTCTCTTCAGTGCTGATCAAGTCAAAACATTTGGAAGATTAAAAACCGAAAGATGGCTTACATGCGTATACAGAACAATTTACTTGTAGGATCTCAAAGGAAATTAAAAATCAACTAAAGAAAGAGCTTTGTATGAGGGGAAACTCCTTAGTTTTAAAGTTTTTTTAAGTGTTTTAAATAGCAATCCATTATAAAGGTACCCTGGTATTTGCATTCAGGTGAAAAAAGCTGCCAGTGATAGTGAAAAATCTCATTATGATTAGACAATATGAAAACATGTCTTTCGATTTTGTCAAAAGAGCGAAATTACAGTCTGAAAAACTTATATATCGATGGTATGTACAGTCTCACTACAGAAGCTTCACGGTCAACACAACGATTTGACAGACGATTACAATGTTTCTATTTCACATATGAGAATAGACATCTTTTGGAAGAACCAGAGTTTGTTACCGGACTGACTATCCCCGACTGTAAAAACGGATTTTTCAATGGCAGTGTGACGGGTTCCACGTGTAGGGCAGATATTGCTTACCCTTCCGGAGCACCTGATGATAACACAGTTTTTAAAGGGCTAGTGTTTTAGTTTTGTAGCGTTCTTGTGTCATTTTGTTTATTTATTTTATTTATTATTTTTTATTTTGTCTTTGTCGTTTTGTCTCAAATTCGTGTTGGATATGTATTGCTGTGATTTTGGATTTTTTATTTTGGAATTCCCCTTTCATCATATTTGCTTTGGTATTCATTTGCCAATTTATGACAACAAGATAAACATATTCTACTTACACCTAGAGTGCACCGACTCATAATTTAAGATATGGTTCATTGGTTTATTGAGAGAATTCCCAAAAAAACCTACATACTTCACTTTAGAACTAGTATGCAAGGGTTATGCTCAGAGGTATTGATTGCTAGTACATTTCAGAAGTACTTAACAAATGTTATATTGATATTTGTCCGTTTATTACTACAATTCTAGGAATCTGTCACTATTGTTACTTCAGAACTGCAATGGCAGGGTTGTGTTGCTTTTGGTACTTGAGTACGTCTTTGCTTGGGTTATGTTGCTATTGTCACATTAGAATGGCTATAGCTGGGATATATCGCTATTATAACTAGTAACTACTATTGTAGACTTTAACTTTCATTGTTACTTAAAAGCTGCTATGTTAGGATAAATTTTCTGTTGCCACTTCAGAGGTATGCTGTATCCGGATGATGCCGTCAGGGCCACTTTAGAAAAACAAGGCCAGGGTTATGCCACGATGTTAACTTCAAAACTGTTTTTGCTACTCCATGTTTTTGTTTTCACATTTATATATCAAGGTTGTTTGTCAATTCAGAAGTAAAATGTATCTTGTCAGGGTTATAATGATATAGTTCATCTAAAACAAACATCTTTCCAAGGGTGAGTTCCAGTTATCATTATTGAACAAGGGAATGTTGTCATTTTCACTTTCTATCTTCTACGTCAAGTTGGCATGCCATTTTCATTTTGAACTATCATGCATGATATGTACTTTAAGGGTGTATTCTCCTGAGTGCAAATTTTTTCCCGAAACTTATATTTTTAAAATGCAGAGACCCTGAAAAAATCATTTTTGAAGAGAAAGCCGTATGTCCGCGCGCTTTATTTTGCGCTATAATCATTTGAAAACCACTACTTTTGGTGGTTGTTCAAATTTCATCAATTTTGGTCTAATTTTTGGCCGTTTTTTGGTAAAAATTCCACTTTCTGCCATCAAGTTTTCTGTCAAATTTTCAAGATTGTTAGATCTCGTTAACCTGTTGAATTATTACTAATAAAAAGCATAAGTGTATAATGATAAAAGAAAGTTTTGTAACAAATTTAAGACATCGTAAAATCTGCAAAAGTCAAGATTCACCTAAACAATCAAAACTCACTATTCTTGTTTAACTAGCTGGACAATTATATCTTTCAGGGCTTAGAATAAAATGAATTCTTGAAAAACTTATTTTAATTATCCCTAGCCCCAAAATATTCTAAATTCTGAACGAGATCAATGGTTAAGTCTGGTCCAAGGTAAATTTCTCATTTCTCATTTGTCATTTCTCAAAAATTGGGAAGATCATTATATAGTATAAACCAATAAAAAATTTCACTAATACGGCAAGTTTTAAGAATTATTCCTAAACGAGATTTAAACAAGACTGAAACCTCAGAGGAATACGTCCTTAAACTGCTATTCCATGATTATGTTGATGTTGTCACTTCAGAACTTTTGTACCAGGGTTATGGAACACTTCATAATTAAAATTACTCTGTCATTGCTATTTTGTCATATTGCTATTTCTATTTCAGACCTATTTTGTCATGGTTTCGCCCTATTGTCATTTCCGAACTAGTAGCTTTAAAGTTGCAATAGCGATCTATTCATTTATAATAGTTATATAGCTAGAATAACAGTGTAACCTTGGAATAGTTATGGTATCATTGTAACGTAAGAAATAACATAGTTGGTTATGCTTCTGTATAAATTGCTAATGATATTTTAAAACTACTTTCAAGGGTATGCTTCAACGTTGCTATTGGCATTTTAAAACTACTTTCTAAGGACAGTGTTGCAATTTCAATAACTTCTATGTCAGTGGCATGTTGCAAATGTAATTTCAAAACTACTATTCCAGGGTTATGTAGCAGAAGTCACTTTTTCTTCTATACCAAGGACACAGTACTATTATCACTTTAGAACTACTTTAACAGGGTCATGCATCCACTGTCACTTCATGGCTGCTCTGCTAGAATTCCTAACCATCTTAGTCTAAATGAAATCCAAAATTAGTTGACTATAAAGCTTTGCACGTGGGAGATACTCGTAAGGTTTAATCACATTTTCCAAGCAGTTTCCAGGTAATAATAATATATAATAGATATGAACATGTGATATCTAAATATGGCGTTACTCGTAAACAGCTTATCACTAAGGGCATTTCTAATCCTCCTTGTTGCTGAAATGTATTTAAAAATGCAAGAAATTGATTAAAAGTCCAGAAAAGCCGGGACGTAACTTACATTCTTTACGTAATAGGCGATATCGACAAGATATTCTGCTTGCATGCTTTAAATTAGCTTTGAGACCTAATGACCTGAAAATTCTGCACACACACTGGCCTCTCACTGATACTGCCGATGTCTACTGAAATTTATGATGATTTTTGACCAAACCCTACGGGAAGTTTTGAGTTTGATTTTTCTTCCGTAGTGCGACAGTGTTCTACCAGCAAACTAGGCTCCTTAAGCTAGCCGGCAGCTTAGCAGCGAGCACCCCTTGACCCATCTTTCAAAATTACGTATTGTTTTTTTTTTTTTTTTTGTTTTTTTTTTCAAGATTGTGGTCATGGAATTAGTAGTCAACCTGTATTGGGTTTTATTCATATGTTTTTATACTATAGGGAAACGGGAGAGATAAAGGGGAGGTTTGGGTACCAATAAATAGGTTTAACCCTACCGCTGGCATTTGCTAGTGCCGGTACCAAGTCTGTCTGTCCTGAGTTCCTATCGTTGTCTACGTTTGACTTTTGTCTTATTCGTGTTCTTCGTGTGTAGTTCCTTGGCAGATTGTGGCATGTAATTATAATTTTCAGTCATTGTAGGTGTTTCCTGTTATTCATTTTTTTTTTTTTAGAAATGCGGTATCTATTTTGGCCTAGCATCGAACTACTGGACTTCTGGGCTTGTGAATAAATTTGTTCCTAGATTTCTATAATGTTAACTGTCTCTTTTATTCTACCAAAACTGCCAGGTACTGTTACCTTTGTAACGTAGGTATGTGACAAAATATATTTTTTTACTTTCAATGTCTTTTATATTGTTGGCAGGCAAAATTCGTGTTAAGACAACTAAAACCTTAATTTTCGGATTTTGCCTTGAAATAAGGAATATACTACATAAGGAGATTTAATGCATAATTGGCCAATGTTTTAAGAATCAATACGTGATATTTATATATACTGTATTATAATTCATGGATTTGAATATGACATAATATCGTTATTTATTTAGTTAATTAGATATGATAAACAGAATCATTTTGACATTCCAATGACAAGGATTAAGCCAACTCAATCGGATCTGACCCAGACGATAGAGGCTTAATGATATAAAGACATTTTGAAATTAATGAGAATCTATTTTGGAAAATCTTTAGTGCAATGATTTTGATCTTTTTAACAAAATATTTGCCAGTAATGTTGTTTTTTTTTGTTGTTGTTGTTACATTCAGTTAAGGTCGACTGAGTAATTTTTTTATTAAAGTAAGTGAGTACCGAACCGTCAGTCAAAGAACGAACAATCCATGTACAAAGGCATCATCGGAAACACTAAGAAACAAGGACACCACTTGAAAACTGGACAAAAAAGAAAAATGAAGACACACATATAGATGAACAACAAGTACCCAATAAAAACCATGGGTGAGATCAGGTGTACCGGTAGAGTAAGCATCTCTTGCTTCTTTTAAGACACCCGCCATGTTGAACATGTCAGCTCCGGTAGTAAAGTCAAATCCGATAGAGTAAAAACAAATTTTAGATGTAGAGGGAAAGATCTGTTGTCATCTGGGAAACAGATATCCCGTAACGATCGACAAGACCGTGATGTCGGCCGTGAAACTTCTGTAGTGATGACTTTAAGTTTTTTGGTAACGTACCCTTGTTTTAGTAGTCTATTTGTAAGCAACTGGGCTCTATCAAGGAAGTCACTGTATCGATCACAAGACCTTGAATAGCGAATGAAGTGTGAGATGTAAACTCCATATGCTGGTGCTTTTGGAATGTTGCCACAAAGAAAAGGGAATTTTATAAGGAGATAATTTAGTGTTGGAACTTGGTAAATGGGGGTTCATCAAAATGTCCGGGAACATTTCGGGAAATTAGCAAACAGATTTTATGGAATAATAAACTTATTAAGTTTAATTTTTGAAAATTGGATAAGAAGTGATATTATCTATGTAAAATAACTAAATGCCGAAGTTACTGTGAATTTAATTTCTGCATATGCGCATTTCGACAACTTATGTCTCTTCAGTGCAGATAAAATCTAAACGTTTGGAAGACCATAAACTCAAAGATGTGTAAAACCTGATAGAGAACAAATCACCAATATAATCTAAATGTGAAGCCAAAATCAGCTAAGGACAGAGCTTTGCATGAGGGAGATACTCCTTAGTTTTCAACAAAATTTACAAAAATTTAGATATTGTAAGCTTCCAGATAGAATCGGCTTTTGGGTCAGCACCGAAGTACTGCCTACTGGGCTGGTGAATACCCTCGGGGACTAACAGTCCACCAGCTGTGGCATCGACCCAGTGGTAACAAATAACTAAATGCCGACGTTACTGTGAATTTAATTTCTGCATATGCGCATTTCGACAACTTATGTCTCTCCAGTGCAGATAAAATCTAAACGTTTGGAAGACCATCAACTCAAACAAGTGTAAAACCTGATAGAGAACAAATAACCAATATAATCTAACTGTGAAACCAAAATCAGCTAAGGACAGAGCTTTGCATGAGAGAGATACTCCTTAGTTTTCAACAAAATTTACAAAAATTTAGATATTGTAAGCTTCCAAATAGAATCGGCTTTCGGGTCAGCACCGAAGTACTGACTAGCTGTGGCNGACCCAGTGGTAACAAATAACTAAATACCGAAGTTACTGTAAATGATATTATGGTTAATAATGGATACGTATCACAAAGGGTTATTTTAGAGAAATTAGAAAAAAAAAATAATTGGATTTCAGAAATATCTACTATTAAGAAATCTATACCGAAAGAGTGGGTAAGTATTTTACAGACAGAAGAGTCAATGAAAACTAAATTAAATATAAACCGAGATAAGATTTCATTAAAAGAATACAAACAAAGATATCTCAGTGATATCTAATAAGGACTTATATAAAATTTTAATAGATAGAAAATTTGAAAAGCCGATAGGATTAGGAAAATGGGCTCGTATATTAAATATTTCCAATTTTTTGTTTAAAGATGATTTGTATGTGTTTATTTTTAGATATTTGCGAGAAAATAAGTTAAAAATGTTCAGATGTAAATTAATAGAATATATTATTCCAACAAAAAAACTTCTGTTAAAATTGAAAATATCAAATAATGCTTTCTGTAACTATTGTGGAAATGAAGAAGATTACATGCATTATTTTATATTATGTCCTGATGTAGTAAATTTTAGGACAAAAAAAAAGATATCTTCTTGATGAGTAAAATATCTTTCAAGATAGATTCAAACATCTTATTTTCGGATACAAGATTTGGGATAAAGAATTTTTTTGGTTTAAGTATGTCTTAACGATTATAAGTTTCTCTTTATATAAATCTTATTATATTTCAGAACAACGTACTAAATACGTTAATATATTCAAAATATTTATTCAAGAATTTAATTTACGTGTAGGATTTTGGAGTTGTAATAAAAAATTAACTTTGATAAAACAAAATATTAATACTATGTGATTTGAATGTTTGTATATTTAATTATATGATTTATGAATGTAAAATTGTACAACTAACTACAACCCTGGGTAGTTAGTGGAGTGTAACAGGGAACATTAAGAGTAGCTTGGGCTCTTAATGATAATTGTAACAAGCATATTATTGGAATAAATATATCATTTGTTCTTAAAAAAAAGGGAAGTTTACAATTGGAAATGTGAAATCATTGCGTTTGTCATACAACCTAGTTTGTAATGTACCTCTGTTGTCAAAGTACAGAATCCAAATTTATATCATAACCAATTAATATAAGGATTATTAAAAAAGGTACAAAATCAATATGGATAAATGTGTCTTAGGATTAAATGATACCTACCTTTTACACAACCTTGTGATCTTAAACTGAACATTATATTTTCAAGTTAAAGGATATTTTTTCTGCTCGTCCTGTACATACCAACAAAACAATATATGCAAAAATAATCCCAGTTTTGTTTGCTTTTCATTCATAAATATTGTTTGTTAAAATATTTTGAATTGTTCGCATAGTATTGGTCTAAATGAATTGATCATTTTCGGAAATCAAACTATTCTGAATGTTAATTAGATTAAAGTTCACGTACAAAGCAGGTTCACTCAAAAGTCAGCAGTCAAAGTGGAAACTCACAAAGACTCTTGTAAGTTTTACTGCGACTTATTGCTTGTTCCGGAAGCATTAGAATTTATCCCCAGTGATGCAAAAATACTTTAAATTATTTCAGAGAAGATATGGTGACAGACTTGATTCAGGGGATGATCATATGTTGCGCATTTCTGTGGAGTGATACTCTAACCCAAATGTAAACAAAATACATATTCATCTTGTATATTAGAACTGTAGTTGATATGTTCCAGATTTTTTCCTTGATATTTTTTCTAAGAGGTAATTTAGACATTTATCATCCTCGATGTCTGGTGCGTGAAGTTGATTGTTTAAGGTTTACCTACTCTAAATGACAATTGCCGATAAAATGTGACTCTACATTTAAAAAAGAAATTGGCGTCTAATGGAACTTCCGATCATTGATACAAATATATCAGTGTAAACACTGAAATAGAAAAGGAAACAGGAACTGTTCTTATGATGAAAAGTCTATACAATAATACTATTCGTTACATATTTATGAATATTTTAGACTATCTGCAATCATTTTATGCAATGTGTAATTGATATCTATATGATTGAGCGAAATTGAGCGGTTAAATAATAATTTTCGTATAAATCAGATACGTTACACTGACAGAAAGTACTGAACAAACTGACAATGTCTCGCTCTGCGTTTTAAATAGTTAATCGACTTACATATTTATAAGACTTTTAAAGAAAAGTACATGGCATTCATAGACAAAAAAATTCAAACAGCACGATTATGCAACATGTATTTCCAACCACCTATAATTTTCTCTTGTCAATAAGTTGACAGGGTTTAGAAAGCAATGAATGCTTAGAATGTACGAATTCCCCTTTGTTCATACATATATCTGTCATAGAGTAATGATGGATGTATTATCCTCCAAAATTCAAAACTTTTGCCGAAATCACGACATTTTGATTCAAGTTTAGGCACCTTGAATAATAAATTATATTAAAATAAAAGGAGTGCCTGTAATATCTAAAGCTCTGTTGCACATTTTATGACAGGACTGTTCGGGTATTAAGGTTTTCAATCTTTATTTTCTTTATTATACAGATTGGAAACCTCTCTGTTGAAGAGACATAAGTTGTCGAAATTGTCTCTGAAATATTCAATTTTTCTGCAATTTCTGTAGTATTGTTTTATGTTAATAGAAATCCAATCCAAAAGTTTTTGGTGTATTAAAAAAAAAGATTTTGAAACCGGAGATCTAAATTTACTTTATTTGATTCAGGAAAGGGTGCACATATTTCGTAGTCCACATTCAAGCAAAACAAAAAACCAAAAAGGACTACCAAAATCGTTAACTTTGTAAAACTTTTTGGGAAAGATGATTTGTTTAGATTTTATCTGCAGTGAAGAGACAAAGGTTGTCGAAATGATCTTATGCAGAAACTAAATTCACAGTAACTTCGATATTTAGTTATTTGTTACCACTGGGTTGATGCCTCTGCTGGTGGACTGTTAGTTCAAGAGGATATTCACCAGCCCAGTAGTCAGTACTTCGATGCTGACCCAAAAACCGATTCAATCTGGAACCTTGCTTTATTTAAATTTTTGTAAATTTTGTTGAAAACTAAGGAGTATCTCCTTAGTTCAAAGCTTTGTCCTTAGCTTATTTTGGCTTTACATTTAGATCATATTGGTTATCTGTTCTCTATCAGTTTTTAAATATCTTTGAGTTAACGGTCTTTCAAACGTTTAGATTTTATCTCCACTGAAGAGACATTAGTTGTCGAAATGCGCATATGCAGAAACTAAATTCACAGTAACTTCGGTATTTTGTTATTTGTCTCTCTATGAATAAAAGACGATGAAAGAAATTCAGTGAATGTTGAGAAGTCCAACACTTTAAGCTATAGAAACCGCTATTTATTAAGTTCCATATCAGAGATAACATATAAGTCTGCAGTTTTGTTTGATTTTATTTGACATTTCTGATAAAACCAATGATTCTTTTGCCTCCTTTAAATCATTTTAGTTTCAACCGCAAGGATGTATCATTAACATCGTAAACACAGAACATCAGCAGTAGAATATCGAAGAAGCAAAGCCCAATATTACATACATCAAAGTCTCGAGACTTAAAAACTTATCCTTTTTTTTCTGTCTTCTTATAGACATGTCAATCTGGTCTTGTATATATTGAAATATATACATCGGCAATACCGAAGCAAAGGGTATAAAGTGGAATTTTTAAAATCAAAACGCCACAACATAAAAATCAAATTTAACACAAATTGAGACAACGACAAAACAAATACATAAAGGTGAACAAGAACGCTACAAATCTAAAGCACTAGCAGCGTGAACCCATAAACTGGGAGTATAACCAGGTGTCCAGACAGGTTATTATTATCTGCTCCACACGTGGCATCCCGTCACACTACAAATGAAAAATCAGGTTTTGTCGAAGGCGTTAATGGTTCTTTCTGTAATAAACTCCTGATGTGCTCAAAATGTATATTCGCATATGTGATATAAAAGCATTGTAACGATATGTTGAATTATGTAATGACCGATAATCTTCTGTAGTGGAAATTGCAACAGTAGTTGAAATTAACTTTGATATACGGGTTTTTGTGAGAGTCATTTCGCTCTGTTGACAAAATCGCTGTGCAAACTACAAGAGCGGCAATACCGAATGAGTTGTGAAATGTAGACGCATATGTAGAGAACATAACTTATTCACTATTGGAAAGTCAAATAATTATGTTTGTCGTTAAGTTTTAGACGTCCAGTTTAATCAATATAAAGGTTTAAGTCCAGCTATGATACTGGTGATAGTTTAGCAATGGTCTTTTCAATTTTGTGTTTATTTTGGTATTTTAGATGAAGGTTATCCTTAAATTAAGGAGTTTTCAATCTTTATAACGAGGACTTGGCAAATTTCTTGTATTATTTTATGAACTAGTCCTTGTCTGAACCTGGCTTCATATGAATAAAGGAAAACCATCGGCTCAAAGTGGCACACAAATGTTACCCAATGGTATCTCAATTGTGTATCCTCCAAATTTTACAAATATGAATTTCTTTTTCGCCCTTTGTCGTACAGAAAGAAGTTGTATTAAATCCTGACGTTGTGACTTTAACTTGTCATGTGGGAGAGTAGTAAAGAGTGTAGAGAAAAAAATCAAATGTTTTCTTCACTGTTGTAATAGATAAGTTGAGTTGATTGATATGTGTTAACGCCAACTTTAGCAGTATTTCAGCTATATCGTGGTGTAAGTTCTTGAAGTAGATAACTATGTTTTCCATTTTCCATTTCCGACGTTTAAGGTAGATAGACAGTAATATCTATATCCATGAGATTATGTTGCAAGTCGGCTTATTTGAAGAACCAATCCTACTTACCCGAAATCTGTAACAAAAAGTATCGGTGACCATGCTTGCTTTTTCTAGAATTGAGATCAAAGTTTGCTCATTTTAGCCATTTTTTCACCTAAATTTACATAGAATGCACGGGAAAAAGATGGATAGGCAATTTTTAACTTAATAGAAATTCACTTTTTATCCATGAGTATTTGATATATTTTTGTTAACAGATAGTTTATGATGTAATTTATGAGTTACAATAGAAAATATATATGTCACCATGCTTTTAACGGAGATATTTTACAAAGTTTTCAGATTAAACATTATTTACGGGTAAAGGGAGTTAATTCGCGGCAAAGTAAAAGAAATATGACGTTTCACATCTGTCATTTAATTATGACGTCACAAAGGAAAAGCCGTCAAATTACTGTTCCGGCCCGAAAATCAAACCTACCCCTAATCCGACTCTTTATTTTTCTAATGCGCGATTGAATTGCGCAGCGCAACAGTGTCTATCTACCTTAAGGTGGCGTTTTGAAGAAAAAAAGTATTTTAACCAACTTAACACAGGAATGAAAAATACTGGGATTACAGATATTGTAACAAAACTTTCGAGCTTTTGAGAATCTACATGTTGTTGAGTATACTTTATCACTATGTATCTTTAAGCTACCTTGGCTGCAGTTAGAAATGAAATCGGGAGCTTAGAAAGAACCACTGTACGATAAGTTAATCAAAGTAAAATCAGAATATCTAGACAACAGAATGATAATAGAAATTCGATTAATTATCGAACGTTTATGATCATAAGTTCATTCATCAATTCATTTCAATGTTACACGGCTTCAGTTTGTTAGATTAAATGACAAAGTTATATGACAATACAAAGCCTTAGGGATGTTTGTTACATAGCAAAATGATTGTCCTTAATATTCTTATAAGCAAATTATATTGAACATTCCAAAAATAGGCAATTTTTGCCAATAAATTACATGAATGCAGGAAAATATCAGTCAAACTTCTCAATCATATTTTGCAGTAGAATATAAAAAAAAGATATAAAAATTAAGTGTGTGAAAGAATGCTTAGATATTAACTAACATATGGTTGTTCCATTTGCTTAAGTTCAGTTGATTGATTTGTGTTAACGCCAACTTTAGCAGTATTTCAGCTATATCGTGGTGTAAGTTCAGTGCTCTTCAGTTGAAGTAGATAACTATGTTTTCCATTTTCCATTTGCGACGTTTAATGTGGCTTTTTGAAGAAAAAAAGGTGTTTTTAACCAACTTTAAACAGGAATGAAAAACACTGGGATTATAGATATTGTAACAAAACTTTTGAGCTTTTGAGAATCTACATGTTGTTGAGTATACTTTATCACTATGTATCTTTAAGCTACCTTAGCTGCAGTTAGAAATGAAATCGGGAGCTTAGATAGGGGTTCGTTTTGCATTCGGCGCGTTTGAGACTATGGGATTTATTAACAAATAACATTATGCTCCAGTTTAAGTTGTTTGCAATGCTCGAATAAACCACAATAAGTGAATCAAAGTAAAATCAGAATATCTAGACAACAGAATGATAATAGAAATTCGATTAATTATCGAACGTTTATGATCATAAGTTTATTCATCAATTCATTTCAATGTTACACGGCTTCAGTTTGTTAGATTAAATGACAAAGTTATATGACAATACAAAGCCTTAGGGATGTTTGTTACATAACAAAATGATTGTCCTTAGTAATCTTATAAGCAAATTATATTGAACATTCCAAAAATAGGCAATTTTTGCCAATAAATTACATGAATGCAGGAAAATATCAGTCAAACTTCTTAATCATATTTTGCAGTAGAATTTAAAAAAGATATAAAAATTTAAGTGTGTGAAAGAATGCTTAGATATTAACTAACATATTGTTGTTCCATTTGCTTAAATTCAGTTGATTGATTTGTGTTAACGCCAACTTTAGCATTATTTCAGTTATATCGTGGTGTAAGTTCAGTGATCTTCAGTTGAAGTAGATAACTATGTTTTCCATTTTCCATTTGCGACGTTTAATGTGGCTTTTTGAAGAAAAAAAAGGTGTTTTTAACCAACTTTAAACAGGAATGAAAAACACTGGGATTATAGATATTGTAACAAAACTTTCGAGCTTTTGAGAATCTACATGTTGTTGAGTATACTTTATCACTATGTATCTTTAAGCTACCTTGGCTGCAGTTAGAAATGAAATCGGGAGCTTAGATAGGGGTTCGTTTTGCATTCGGCGCGTTTGAGACTATGGGATTTATTAACAAATAACATTATGCTCCAGTTTAAGTTGTTTGCAATGCTCGAATAAACCACAATAAGTGAATCAAAGTAAAATCAGAATATCTAGACAACAGAATGATAATAGAAATTCGATTAATTATCGAACGTTTATGATCATAAGTTTATTCATCAATTCATTTCAATGTTACACGGCTTCAGTTTGTTAGATTAAATGACAAAGTTATATGACAAAAAAAGCCTTAGGGGTGTTTGTTACATAACAAAATGATTGTCCTTAGTAATCTTATAAGCAAATTATATTGAACATTCCATAAATAGGCAATTCTTGTCAATAAATTACATGAATGCAGGAAAATATCAGTCAAACTTCTTAATCATATTTTGCAGTAGAATTAAAAAAAAAGATATAAAAATTTAAGTGTGTGAAAGAATGCTTAGATATTAATTAACATATGGTTATTCCATTTGCTTAAGTATACCATGTATTTATAAGAATTTTGTCCCATGTACATTTACTCCATATCCTTTATTTGTTCGTTTCGATATTAATTAACAAATGTTGTTTTTTTATTGCTACGACTCTCTATTGATTATTATTTGCTTTGAAACTGAATACAGTCGACTCGACATTTAAAAGAAATGTTCCATTCATCTAAAAAAAATCGATCATAATATCATTCTTTTATAGTTCATGACCCTTAATTTATATTATATTGTTGGAAGTTAATTTTCGAAAGTTTAATTCTGCAAACTATTGGAAAATTCTACTGTGCTACTGCGGTGCATTTAATGTGTATTTCGATTTTTTCAACAGAGCCGAATTACTATTTCAAAACCTTAGCTAGGGATATGTTCAACAATTGTTACTATTGTCACTCAAAAAGTGTAATGGTCGTTATCACGATTAAACGCTTCGTTACATTGTGTCAACATTACAAATCAAGATGGACGTATTTCTATAGATCCGGGTTATAACTGGATTGACACATACCGAATTTGACATTTCCTACATACTTACATAAATTACAGCGAGACGG
This sequence comes from Modiolus philippinarum, assembly GCA_002080025.1. Lineage (NCBI taxonomy): Eukaryota > Metazoa > Mollusca > Bivalvia > Mytilida > Modiolidae > Modiolus > Modiolus philippinarum. The sequence continues at coordinate 193,409 of MJUU01032834.1, read as the reverse complement.
GGTCACAATTGAAGCATGTCATGCTTAAACTTCGAGAGCAACTGATGACTTCTTGTTTCAAGAGTTCACGCTGTTGGTCCTTTATTTCGTTTTGTGGCGATTGTACAATGTACAATTTGTTTCGTCATCGTCGTTAACGTTCTCTGTATGTCATCCTTATACATCCTTGGCATGTATTCCGGATTTATAATTTTGGTTAATCATTTGGTTTATTCAATCAGAATTGTCGCTTTAAATTTGGTCGAGACTTCGAAATAATGAGATTTGTGCAATTTGAAGATATATTTATATAAAACAGTGACAATATAGGTAGCCTTTGTTCTTAAACCATTGCGCACAGTTTTCCCTCCAATTTTGCACCAAATTATTGAAACGGCTCACTCTCAAAATACAGAACTATAACGTACAAATACTGTAAGATTAGCTGACTTGAATTTTAAACATTTCGTCTAATTTTTCATACCTACCTTTTCTGCAACAATTCAATCAATTAACAAAAAGTTTTGACATGTTTTTTTTTTAATGTTCACTATGTTTATGTTAAGGTGCGAAAACACCAAATTATTTTTGTATATATATTTCACCAAAATTTGTTATTTTGAAACCTCCCTTTGCATTCTCAGCTATAACCTCTCTAAGTCCACAAACCTTTATCTATATTTTATTCAAACTGTTTTCGTTCCAAAAAAAAGGAATTTTCATGCGAGATACCAGGTATACCGCACGAACGGAAATTTGGGGGTCCGATCGATATACATAGTATTTCGCCGAAAACCCTAGTTGCTGACCGAAATTGAACGGAAGTAAGTGAGAACCGAACCGTCAGTCAAGAGAACGAACAATCCATGGACAAAGGCAACATCGGAAACACTAAGAAACAAGGACACCAATTGAGTACGGGACAAAAAAAAGAAAAATGAAGACACACATACACACAAGACGGACCCAATAAAAAGCATGAGTGAGATCAGGTCCACCGTTAGATTAAGCATCTCCTGCTTCTTATTAGACACCCGCCGTGTTGAACATGTCAACTCCGGTAGTATTAAATTAGGGTTTTTCGTACGAAAACCCCTAGTTTCCGATCGGTAAAGGAAATTCGAGTTTAAACCGAAAACGCTTTACATAGTTTTAGTCAATGAGAAATCGCTATTTGATATTTTACGTTCAACCAATTAGAAACAGAAACCGATATTCAGAGTTTAATTAAACCAATCAAAATCGTTTATTTGTTTAACGCTTATAATTCCTTCTTTTTTTATTCAACTTAAAATTCTTAAATTTATTATATGATATTTTAAGTTAATAATCAAATAGAGTTGTAGAGTTGTGCCTGCGACACTTTTTGGGTGCGAATAGATATCAGATTCCTCCAGTCATGGGAAGATTCGAACTCGACTGTCTGTATTCGCCTTAACCAATTAATGTGTGTGAATATCGCCGTTTTAGACTTAATTTAAAAATATATATATACAAATCTCTGGGGGAAAGATTTTTATTTTCATATATTTTGACGAGTACTCTGTGTTTGGAAAACATACTTCAGGGTAAATAAGAAAGGCATAAAGTTATAACTCACTTTTCAAAAATAACCAATTTGAAACCAGCACCTTTTTTATGAAAATGTGTGTTTTCTTTTTTCATAATATTACATATGGTAAAAGTTTCTATTAATTTCATTGACGAAAACGCTCATGTGATTTTAAGAATACTCACTGTTTTTTTTATCGTTGTTTCTTATTTTACGTATAGTGACGCTATGTTTCTATTTTTGGGTATAGCGACGCTATTTTTCTATTGTCATTGTCCTTGGATTGTTCGCTTTTGAATTGACGGTTCGGTTCTCACTTACTTTTCTATTTTTAGTTATATTGACGCTATATGTTGTTACGGCGGATATTGTCGCCCCTACACATATTGTCGTCGGCGACAATATCGGCACATATTGTCGCCGGCAACAATATGTACTAGACATAAACGGCACATATTGTCGGCGGCGACGGCGACAATATGTGCCGGTGCTGTCAATGCCATAAAAAAGTCATTGAAGGCGACAAAATGTGCCATATATACCGGCACATATTGTCGTCACTAAAAATTTATAGATTATGAAATGTGCAAGTATTTGTACCGTTGAATCTGAAGTTGTTCAGTTTTCGTCAATACCTGTTTTAAAACACTTGAGAGAATTGCATTGATCTTTCGAAAGCATACATTCTGTTTTCAATTCTCTGACTGTTTACAATACAGATTCGTAGTTCCTGGCCATTGTAGGTGTACTGTTATCCTGTTTTTGTAATTCCATTATGTTGTTAAAAGGTATGGAAGAAACCAGGTTATTTTTCAACATTACTGCTTCAATGGACCAATTTTCTGATCTAAAACCAGTAAAGGAAATTAAACTATCCGTCAACCAAAATGGCCACTGTTGCTAGAAATGGAACATACGGGTGAATTGCAAATTCAAAAACATTTACAGACACATAAAAGGTAAAAAGGTTACTCTTACATGATCTAATTAGTCAATTCTAAATATTTATTTACCTTTATTGGAGTAATTGCCCTTTTTTTATATTTCACATTTTTCCCCTTTTTACAGTTTTAGTTAATATTGTATGTAATAAACGATGAAAGAATTTGGTTTAAGGATGGTCACTCCTCAGGTTTTTGAAACTGTCTCTGACTTTCGGAATTCTCTTAATTTATCCATCATGATGCATTAGAAAAGTTTGCACACTGACCGTCACTTTTCTTTTCAAAATATGATTGCATACATCTTAAATAGACTTTTGACAAAATTTGATGAAATTCTCGATATTTCTTCATTGCATTTCAAAGATTGATTACCTTAATACAAAATGAATGAAAAGTCTAGAGAAGTTCAGTTTCCCGCCAAAATTTCAGACGTTTAAATCTCACAAATGGCAACGCTGACCTATAAATATTTTTTGCTTAAAATGATGTATGATCCATATTCTAATGAATAAAAGTATTTATTTTAAATCTTTGATATAATAAACTTGCGGAGTGACCATCCGAAATACACTAAGCAATGGAACAACGCTTTTATTGTTGTTCTCCATCTTGAAGTCACCGAGAGGCCATCAACAGTAAGTCTTTTGCAGAGTTTATTGTTTAGCAATTGGTCTTTGACGTCAGCAGTTGTACATGTAGTACTTTGAACAATTCAGGTAAGTTGCAAATTACATGATCTTCATATACAGATGATAAATTAACACTTTTTACGGACTCAATCCCGACTGTTACAATTTGTTACTGTTAAAATTCATATTTTTGGTGTAAAATGCCAGAATAGATTCTAATGACTTTTTTTATATCATGTAATACCTATCCATTTTGATTCCATATTTGAAGAATCTGAAAAACAAGTGTTCAGATAGATAATAGGGATACCTATGGGAACTAACTGTACACCACTATAAGGCATTTATTTCTTTATTCGTTTTAAGGCTGAATCATACAAGAACAAGTGCAGTAAAAATAACACTTAAGTATATAAGATCAAGATAATTCTTAAATTTAGGACTGTTCAATGAAGGATCGTCATGTATTTAACAGAAACTGGGATTGAATGACATGAAAGATGTTTTAATTAAGAATTATCTTCACCTTATACACATGTATACCAATATAACTAAAACCAAACGGAACTACTAATATACCATAATAAGCATCGAATGTGGACACAAAAAACAAATGCCACGGTTATGTTCAACTACCTATATCAGTTTTACGTTTAACAGATTGAAATATGTTAAAATGTAACTATATCACAAATAAAAATATAATTTTTTTCCCAGTAGATCCATGGCTTATAACTTAGTTTAAAATTAAAATTATAAGTTTCTTATTTGCCTAACATGACGTTCCACTGTGTTTTGCAAAGGGTACTACGCATGGGCAATCAGATCATGCTTAGAACCTATCTGGAGCCCTTCATGATCTCAGGTTTATGTAGTATTTTACACTGCTATGCATTTGTGACGTTGTTTTAACTCCTTGACTTAATTTGTGTTGTTTCTATTTTGTTTATTGTTTTTTTTTATCCCAGTATTAGCGAATCAAAGTTCGGGGATACTGTCGCTGCCACCGTCCATCCATCACACCTTTCTTCTGACTTGAACTCGTCCATGTTTGGATTTTGGAATTAAATTTTGCTGAAGAATTATTACATACAATCCTATATGCCCAATAAGATTTCGGATTGGATGAAAAACAAGAGTCCAAAAGGGGTCAAATTTCATCTTTATATGACTAAAATTCCTCCAAAATTTTCAATTTTCTTTCAGCTTTTTTGTTTTTGTTTTTGTTTTTTGTTTGTTTTTTGTTTTTTGTTTTTTGTTTTTTGCTTTTTTTTTTTGTCAATTCTACCAAATATGCCATTCTTTCTGAATATGTTTTAACTTAATAATTCATTTTTCAATACTTGAATTGCATTTTTTTATTACAGTTTCGGTCCGATGCCATCACAGACAGGGTATTTGGTTTTTGAAATCAACCTAGGAACCATATTTTTTAAAGGTGGTTCGGGGGACTAAGCGAAATCCATCAGAATTTTTCAAAAGTTTGCAGAATTAAACTTCAAAATTGAACTTCCAAAAAATAAAATAAAAATTGGGGGTCACGGGCCATATAAGCTCATAATCTCGCGCCGAAAATACGGAATTTTTAGTTGAATTGTTAAGGAAAATTATCATTTTTTAAAAAATTATTCAAGTTACATCCATGCGACTTTTGATTAATTTTATTTATTGCTAGCCCTTGTATTGAACTTTCTAAAAACAAATTGAAAATTAGGGGTCACGGACCTTATTATGTAATTATTTCACAAAATCAATATTTTCATAGTGATTTCTTTGTAAAATACTTTTTAAAATTACCTCCCTTGTTAAAATTTTCATTTCAACGATTTTTACAGTATAAAACTCTATTCTGAATTCTTCGTCGCAAATGAATGCTTGACATAGAGAAATGGGCCTATTGTTTGAGTTTTAAGAGAAATATTTTAAAGATTTGTCAAAATTTTAAAATGTTTGTATATTTCTATTACGAAAAATACCTATCAAAGCAAGAAACATGAAAACAAAATGGCGGAATACCACCGATCCACCTTAGAATATATTTTATAGAAATTAGTCATTTCCAATATTGAATGGCTACAAAATATTATTACAATTCTGGTAAAATTCCCATGTTGCAAAAGACAGGGTACTTTTATTTTACTTTTAAATACCAACTATACAGTTTGAAGACGTTGAAGTAGAGTTAATCAATTTCAGAAATTGGATTGAAAAAAAAAATCAGTTTTGGCAAATTTACTGAAACTCTCAATGATAGGGTATTTTTGAAATTCCACCTAACATCTATATTTAAATGCTTGAATGTTAACATACATTTTCAACCCAATCCTTTTTTTTTTTTTTTTTTTTTTTTTTTTTTTTTTTTTTTTTTTTTTTGCATATATGCACGTTTTCTATTTATGTTGTTTTGCTTTTTTCCGTTTTGTTGTCTTTTTTGTTTGCGTCAGTATTCGTTAGCTTGCGTATTCGAGATGCTGATAGTCTTCGATTTTTCTGTTGTATATAGTAACAAGACTAGCCCACAAGGACTTAGTCATATTAGGTAACAAGAGAACTAAATGACATATCCCATAGAGTCTAATGTTTAACTATGTTCCACGCTGGTGGCCATCTTGGATAGGGTGCAGACCTGCTTGACTGCAATTTTTTAATATGACCATCCAAGGACTATTGTGATAAATTTTGTTCCAATTGGACAATTGATTTTTGAGACCAAAATTTCTTATGTCTTTTACCAATTGAACTGGAGAAAACCAGAGGAGTTCTGACATTTGACACAAATTCGAAAATGTAATGAGTGCGCCACCTTTAGTATGTTCCCAACTGCAAGCAATCTTCAATGAGGGATAGACTTGTTGGATACCCTTTAAGAAAGGACTTAGTAAGGACTATCACTAAGTTTATTCTTCTTGAACTAGTAGTTTCAGGGATCTTTAAATGCATTTCCAAGAGTCCAATATTAAACTTTGCTACCCTCAAGCGGTCATCTAGAATAAGATAAACAGACATACGGGTTACCTTTTTTCAGAAGATATCATCTAAGGACCATTACAACTAATTTTTTTTTTCTATTCGGAGTTTCTGAGAAGATTTTTGTAAATCATTTCGATAAGTTGTCTTCAGTGAGTTAGGGACATTTTGAATACCAATTTTATAAGGGACAAGCTAAATACTATTGTTACCCAGTTTTATTCCATTTGAGCTAGCCTAGTAGTTTCAGAGGATAACTTTGTATGTGTTTTCCGAAGGGTTTATTGATAAACCGCCTTCCAGCTGGAGGCCATCTTCATTAAGGTACGGATCTGCCTGTGGAAAGTACCAAGTAAATACCATTGTGACTGATTTTGGTTCTAATTTAAGCAGTGGTTTCTGAGATATTTGAATATGTTTACCTTAGGGTGCTTTGATAAACTATGTTCCCCTGCTGGCGGCCATCTTGGATGGGAAAAGGATCTGCCGGACATATATATGGACATTATGACAAAGTTTGCTTCTCGATTGGCTAGTAGTTTCACAGGGTTTAATGTTTAGCTATATTCCCCGTTGGTTGCCATTTTGGATGAGGTACCGATTTTCTGGATACCCTTGTGGAGGAAATATATAACTACCAGATTGTGACTAACTTTGGTCACTAAGTTTGCTTCAAAATGAGCAAGTAGTTTCAAAGAAGAAGATTTATGAATGTGTTGACCAATCGTTTCAATGTTAAACCATGTTTACCGCTGGCGACTATCTTGAATGGAGTGCGGATCTGCCGGACATGAATTTTAAAGGGAACCACCCAAGGACCGTTGTGACCAAGTTCGCGTCCAATTTACCCAGATTTCAGATGAGAGCTTTGAATAGGAAATTAACGTCGGCTGGACGAAATATCCCAAGTGATATGAAAAATTCACCTTGGATCTTTGTGCAGGTGAATATAAATATTCTAAACTTGTCACAAAAATTAATAATTTCATTTGTTTTGAAAAGAATTTTTTGGGGGGCGGGGGGGGGGAGTTGGCTGGGGAATAAAAATAAAAATCTGATATGAAATCTGGCGAAAATAAGTAATTTGTTGGAGATTGAGATGGAAATAAATAATTGTCTAGAAAAAATCGCCCAAGCCCCCCGAAAATCAAATGGTCGTCCCCTAACATTTTAAAATTGATGGTCTAATCTCAGTTTCCATAGTAACATAAGCTTTTTATTTCAAAACACTCAGAATCGGTTACGTTCACTTGGAACTCAACATAGTTGTAAACTATTATGTAGTAAAAGTTCTTTTAAAACTGGCGACAATATGTGCCGAGAATGTACTGCATATATGGATTGTCGTCGGCGGCATTATGTGTAGGCAACAATATGTGCAGGGGCGATAATATGTGTCTAAATATGTCTGGTTTGACTTTCAGACTATAGTTTGTTCAACCGAGAAAGGTTTAATGAAAAAAAAAATTCAAAATTTTGGAAAACGCATTACACAATGATCGGGAATATAAAAATGTTTTACAGAGCAACCAATGAAATCAACGAAAAAACATGTAATTTATTGCACACTTCAGGTAAACACGTTTGTAAAAAAGTTTACTTGTTTTTTTTTATTATTTGCAAATATGATAGATATGTCGGCATTTATTTATCTTATGAGCACTCATGCAACTCATTCTAGTTGGTGGCAGTTCCACATTCGCCTTCAAATATAGCTTCTAGTTTGAATGAAATTACGGTGTAGTGACAAAATTGTACTCCACAAAAATGTAATGAGATATTATTAAAACTACATATATAATATAGAAATGTTGGGATTTTTACTCTGTCATTATGCTATATATGAACCTGTTAGGCCTTGTTTCGTGTTTGGTCAATATAAACCTAACAGGTCCATATATTACATATTGACTTCGTAAAAAGTCCATAATTGACAAAATTGTTTGAGAAGGATTTTATATATTGTGCTCTATAAAATTGATGACTTTTTCCATTAATAAGATATTTAAAGTAAGATTTTTAGTCTGTGGTTCAAACTAACTCTTTCAAAATCACCTATTCTTTTAAAAATTTTACTCTATGATATCCTTTCGAAGGAGTTTGATATGTTTCGAAATTTAAAAAATCGTGAAATTTGGCATAAAATAGGTATGAAAAATAGAATTTAATCAGCGATAAAAAAAAAACAAAAACTCAAAAACTCAGTCTTAAACATTACTTCTTAATATCCTCACGAAGGAGTTTTATAATTCACGAAGTTTAAAGTTTCATGGTTTTCTGCNATTTTCTTTCAAAAAGACGGCTCCTTGTGATGTCACAATAACGTCAAAATGAAAGGAATTCGTATTATTATATGTTTTCTTTGTAGCCAGATGTAATAGTTAATATTTCTTATAAATATCATACTATTTTAAACAACTTGATTTTTGGGTCCAAATATGGGTCTTATTGCCACTCATCCTTTAATCAGCGATAAAAACAAAAACAAAAACTCAAAAACTCAGTCTTAAACATTACTTCTTAATATCCTCACGAAGGAGTTTTATAATTCACGAAGTTTAAAGTTTCATGGTTTTTAGCATGAAAAGGGTATGAAAAGTTAAATTTTTACTCTGCGATCTAAACGTTATTACTCTTTAAAAAATGACAAAATCAATTTAGTGTTTTGACATTTTTACTTCATGATATACGTTCGAAGGAGTTTGATATCTTGCGCAATAAAAAAATCCTGATATTCCGCATAAAATAGGTATGGTTCTAGTGCTGCTGATGAGGAATAAATTTCCGAAATGGCCACACAGCTAATTAAAATTAATGCAGTTGGAGTTGACATATGTGTTATTGTCTCATGTTCATTTACTCCATATCCTTTCGTAAAATATGAAAAGTAATTATTTTAAGAGGCGGTTTAAACCTAGGCTTAAAAAATGACAAACACAATTCAGTATTTTGAAAATTTTACATTATAATATCCTTTTGAAGCAGTTCTATAATTCGCGAAACAAAAACTTAATGACTTTTAGCATTAAAAGGTATGAAAAGTAAAATTTATAGTCTGCTTTTTAAACTAACTCTTTAAAAGTGACAAAAACAATTAAGTGTTTTGAAAATTTTACAATATCATCAAGTAAAAATTTAGTTTGTTATTTTCACCGCTGATTAAATTATTTATCGTGAAGTAAATTTTTTAAAAGAAAGGGCGATTTTTAAAGATTTAGCTTAAACCAAAGACTAAAAATATTACTTTTAATACCTTATTAATACACAAGTCATACAATTTATAGAGCACAATATATAAACTCCTTCTAAAGACTATTATGAAATAACATTTTCATAAAAATTGTGATTTGCTTTCACAGTGGCCATACTTGAAAAGTGAGTTAATGCCTTCTTTATTTACTGTAAGGTATATTTCCCAAACAGAAGTTGAAATAGAGATATAGATTACACCACAAGATCCCGTTCATTACCATATTTTATCCACTAGAGATAGTTAAATTTTAAAATTTTAATTGCGAGGCTTGCCGAGCATTTTAAAATTTTTAAATTTAACTATCGAGAGTGGATAAAATATGGTAATAATCGGGATAAAGTGGTGTAATCTTTTTCTCTAATGATCAATGATAAACACCGAGAACTGTATTCCGAATAGATTTGGCGGGAAATAGCACGGGGCTTTATTCAACATACGTTGAATAAAGAAAATTTATCCAACGGGTCAAAACTGGTTTAAACTTGATATATCATGAGAGAATACCCTTTAAATTATAGAAAAATAAAAATCTTTCCTCAAGAGATTTGCGAAATCAAATATATTTTTTTAATTTATTATTAAATAACATTTCAAATTATATATACACAAGACACAGATAATATAAATCTGGCAATACAAATAGATAAATAAATATACACATATATGCACATATATGCCCGCATACATGTACATACAAACCTGAACATACATACTGACATACGGTGAATGAAAGGATATGGAGTTAATGCACATGAAACAAAGTCTGTACAAATACATGATAAAAAAAACAAGCAAAGGAACAACACATTTCTTCATTTTGAAGTCACCATGAGGCCTTCAACAATGAGCTTTGCTCGTACCTTATGTTAAGTTCAAGACGGCCCCTAGCGGAATTCTTTGCTAGTTTATACCAACATTTATATTTGTATATTCATCACATGCCAATTTTTTTTATTGTTAATCAAAAATCGGGACCCACGGGCACCGGTATGTATTATACTTTTAAGGGCAAATTATTAAATGAAATGTATCTTTCGGTTAGAACATTCTCATTCAAATAGTTTTTCAGAGATAAAATACTGACACTCTCTTCATTTAGTTTTGTCTTATAGATATAAAATTTGGTCAATAAAATAATATTATTTTTGACAAAGTTAAGGAAAGTTTGTTCATACATCCCAAAAATAGCAATTCCCAAATTAAGCTGCAATTCAATATGTGTCACTTCAAATACCCCTTGTTCTAATTTTTGCCAAAGATCTGCTATTTTATGGCAAAAAGCAAATGTTCATTTTTTTTTCTGGCTGTTCATTACAAAAAGTGCACAGTTTACTATCTTTTAAATTCATCTTAAAACGATAATAGTTTGAACCTAAAATTCTATAAAATATTCTACATTGGAATAATTTATATTTAATACTGGCTGTATATTTCATACCCATTGTGTGGATTTTTTTCCTCCTAAGACCTGTTTCACCAAAGATCACTTCCAATTTTTTGTTCTGTCGGTGGCCTTAGTTGATATATGTTCAAGACATTATAGATTTATCTTGATCCCTTTTTACAAAGAAAAAATATTTGAATTTTAAAAGGAACAAATGGTCCTGGCAGATTGCTTGATAAAAGATAGTTTTTGGAAATCAGTCATTTTTTAATTGCACTGACTATATCATGATATAGGAGAAAATTTGTTTTGTTTGAATGTTTGAAATGACATAAAGTTCCCATTTATATCTATTCAATCCCTAATTAGCCAAACATCCTTTTAAGTCCAATTGCTATAAAAAAAAAACGTCCTATCTCCAACTTTCGTATATTGATTTCTCCATATCTGACAACAGATCGCATCAGTTTAATTTTTTGGCTCATAGAATAACTTAAGCTCCTTCCAACCCTTTAGAAAATCATTTCAAACTTGTTTCCTTCATTCTTTTCTAAATATTTTTATATTAACTAAAACGGCGATATTCACAACTTTTTAACTGGTTAATAAGAATATAGACAGTCGAGATCAAATCCTCCCATGACCCGCGAATCTGATATCCTTTGGTACCCCAAAAGTGTCACAGGCACAACTCTATTTCATTATTAACTTATAAAATCAAAATACATATGATAAAAAAAATTACAAATCTATAGTTGAATAAAAAAAGAGAGAATTCTAAGCGATAAACAGAATAATCGATTTTGATTGGTTTAAACTAGCATACCTGGGGTAAGAGGAGATAACTCCTTTTTATATAAAAATTACTTGTTGCGATTGCTATAAATAAAAAACAAATTTAAAATATTTTTTCATAAATAGAAATATTATATCCATCTTATCATAAACTAAATTCTTTTAATAAAACACTTCATAATATCCAGGTTTAAATGGTTTCTTAAAAATATTAAAATAAATGAAAGTCAATATTTGGCAATGGAGGTAATTCTTTCAACTTGACGTTCAGTATTGAGAAATATTATGACTTTTTTGCAGTTTTCCCAAAATTGTGATAAAATGGTACGATGAATTTTCATAAATTTTGACATAGTTCATATGAGTGGACGATCTTTTATTTATAAGTTTTTGGTGAAAATTAAATTATAGGATTTTCTTTTAGAAGAAATTGAATGAAATATTTTACGAAAGGATATGGAGTAAATACTCTGTTTTCAGCAATGTTTTGACAATATAATTTCATTCGTACTGCAAATCAACACTTATTGCTTGATTTTGATATTTATTTTCTGATATTCAGGTCTACAGGTTTCTAAGAAGCAGTTAAGGAATTTAGGGCTAATTTATGCTGAATCTTATTTACATATAGTACAGTAGTATATGCCTTGTAGCGATTTCTGAACAGAATTTGAGACTTCTAAGATATGGCTGTTTCTGTGAACTGTAGATTAAATATATTACGGTGAATCTTTTCAAAATTTTTTCTTGAAGTTTATTAGCACATAATTGTTTCATACTGCAAATTTTAAGAAAATTGAATTTGTTGAAAAGTTTGGTGTTACCCCGGGTTACTACCTTTATTAAACTCTGATACCGGTTTCCGTTTCTGATTGGATGAACGTTAAATATCAAAAAGCTATTTCCATTTCTCGTTTCTCATTGGCTAGAACTATGAATGGCGTCGAATTTCCTGTATCAATCGGAAACTAGGGGTTTTCGTTTCCGTTCAATTTTGATCGGAAACTAGGGTTTTTGAAGAAATTCTATTCATACCGATCGGAAACTAGGATTTTCGCCCAAATACTATGTATACCGATCGAAGCCTTAAGTTTAGGTGCAACATATCTGGTATTTCGCATGAAAAACCCTAGTTTTCGTTCGAAATACTAGGTATACCGCATTTTTGTGACTATAGCGTGCCACATATATCTATGTTGAAATGTGTGTATCATTTTTCATGCTCCTAAAATACTTTAAATAGTGAAAGGATACAAAGTCTAAATTAGCTTTTAATAGTGCTAGGATACATTTAGTCTATCTTAAGGTTTTAAAGACTTACCTTTATATATGTCCTAAGTTCTGATTGGTTGAATTGGTGGATGGATATCTGAACCAAAAAAGGAGACAAAAGTGTAACGTATTAAAGATATTTTCCGTTGAACATTTTAAATTTTTTTCTGAGGATTAAATGAGAGTTTATATAAAACATTCATTTTATAATAACTAAAACCCACAAGGATTTAAAATTCAAAGAATCTCTCTGCACTTCAATTTACAAAACAGGCTCTAAAGTGGCACTCAACTCAATGTTTCATTATGTTATCGTGTGCTTCTAAAGAATTAAAATATTTCAGTTCAACCAAAGTGTTCAGCTTTGAAAAGTGTCCTTGGCTACAGGATATTATGTTCCGTTATTATTGAGGAATTGCTAGAAAATATTAACAACTGAAAGGTTTAATGAGTATATCAACTTTCTTCTTTGCTTTGGATGTTACATAAGTATCATATTTTACTATACCATAGTATCAAAGAACAAAACTTAATTAATTCCACCTTTGTGAAGTTGCATGTTTACTAATAATTAGTATCTAATATTGGTTTTATATATCAGAGATGAAAATGATAATCTATGCATTCAAGGTCTTTCTTACAATAAATCACCAGTAAACACTCTACATTATGTCACAGTCTGGCAAATCTTAAAGGTTATGTCAGAAAAGTAAAATTGTACAGTTTCGTTTCTCTGTAGCATTCAATAATTACTTGTTTCTTGCTTGTATTACTTAGAACTGGTTACAGCTGATAGGAAAATTACGCAATGCCAACGAACACTTTGCCAGTTTGGCTTGAGCTTGTTGATGATCCCGCATTTATGAGTAAAGAAATATATATATAGCGTTGAAGAACATCGATAAGCGCTTTTCCGTTGCTTTGTTTTACCATGTATTTGCAGAGACTTTGTCTCATTTGCATTTTCTACATATTCCTTCATTGTGAATTCCAATATTTTGACGGCATTGACAAGCGTGTTAAACATTCAATTCATCATGTTCATATACTGTTACCACTTCTATCCTATAGTCGTCATGTTCACCTTGTATCGCATTCAAAATTATCTATCAATGATTGGTTGTTAATGCAGAGCAATTAGTAATATCTAAAAAAGAATGAGGAACATCCTATGATAACTTCTAACCTATTTTTTTTTCCTTTTCCGGCAACGGATGACAGTGATTGTGACAGCACTTTGCCAGTTTGATTAGTGCAAGAATTTATGTTTGTTGCCAATCCTGCATCCATGACCAGTAAAGACATGGATGTAGCGTTGGTTGACGTATAGCAATGTAATCTGCTCAAACCGGTGCTAGGGACCGTCTTGAAATAACGGTGATGTGTCAGCAAAGCTTATTGTTGAAGGCGTCATGGTGACTTCAAGATGAAGAACAATGGCAAAAGCGTTGCTCTGTTGCATGATTCTACCATGTATTTGTAGACTGATGTAGACTTTGTCTCATGTGCATTTACTCCATATCTTTTCATTGTCGATTTGTATCTCATTTAAAATAAACTACCGAGAATTTTGTTGTTTATGCACAACAATTGTTACTATTGAGCATAGAATGTATTACATTAAAATTTTGATCAATAATTATTGTAAAATATCTAGAATAATATACAATTTGTAGATTGTATATTTATGTAATAGTAACTTGTGTAGAGGGATCTGGATTTACAGACTGCCTAAGGACCGCGATACGGACCGTGTACATTGTTACAGCCCAAGCCGAAGGTAAGGGCTGTAACAAGGTACAGGTCCGTATCAAGGTCCTCAGGCAGCCTGTAAATCTGATACAGCCCGATATACAAGTTTCTATTACTTTTATTTCATTGAACAAATTTACCAGTCAGACGCTGTAGATTAATGTTTTCCTCTTTTTTTTTATTGTCGGCAATTTACGAAAATTATAGAAGTAAAAGTGAAAATGAAAAATACAGACATGAAATGTGTGGTTACTAATTTCTGACTTTCTGAGACTGATTACTAGAAATATTTAAAACAATGTGAGATTAATTCATTTTTTTCTTATATTTCTCGGATGACAGGTTGAAAAAAAATATTTTGCGATTAAGTTTTTGTTCTGCTAACGTCACCACCGGGTAGTATCGTATTTCAATAAAGCCCGCACAGAGTATTGATGGAGTTGTATGTTGAAATACAGTATACCATGTGATAGTAATTGAACCAATTGAATTATTTGTAACAAAAGTGATATGAAATGACATAATTTGTAATTTCGATACACAATTGGTATCATGTGTAAAAGTTTGATTCACGTGGTGTTAATAGTAAATACGCTATTGATATTTGATATAGTAATTCATAATTGACAAAAATTGTGTATAAGAAATAAATTGTCCGAAAATGTTTCTGTTACAAAGATTTTTAAGATCTCTGTAAATTTTGAAACAAATATTACAAAGTTTAGCATTCATTTTTGACAAAAAATCAGAATAGTGTTTGTACTGTAAAATGCTTAGAAATGAAAATCTAAACAAGTAAGGTAATTTCAAAAAAATATTTTACAAAGAAATCACTACGAAAATTTTGATTTTGTGAAATAATTTCGTAATGAGGTCCGTGACCCCCATTTTTCTTTTTGTTTTTAAAAATATCAATACAAGGGCTAGCAATATACAAAATTAATCAAAATTCTCATGGATGTAACTTTCATAATTTAAAAAAATGGTAATTTTCCTTTACATTTCAACTAAAATATCCATACTTTCGGTGAAAGATAGTGAGCTTATATGGTCCGTGGCCCCCAATTTTATTTTATTTTTTGGAAAGTCAATTTTTGAAATTTAATTCTGCAAACTATTGAAAAATTCTGATGGGTTTTGCTTAGTCCCCCGAACCACCTTAATGGAACAGTTTGTACCTTCTTTCTGTATACCCCGTCCAAATATTTAAAATTTTTGAAACCTTATTGAATCTGAAAATGTTATTGTATTACAAGGTTACATTTTCTCCTAAGGTAGAAATGTGAATAATCAAACTTCGTTGTGTATGATTTTAAATCTTTCTTCCTGATATCTTCGGGTGATTTTTTTTCTTGTTAGATATTCACACTTGGTGGTAAATATCAATGACGGGATATGGAGTAAAAGAACATGAGACAATGTCTCTACAAATACCTGGTAAAACAAGAAATGGAAGAATCCTCAACATGGATCACATGAATTTATCACATCAGGTTTTTTGTTCTTTTATATAATATTTAAATTAGATTTTCGGTCTGCTGAAAGTTGACATTTTTTGCACATACGATACTTAAGTTGTCGAATTGGCCGAGTGCAGAAATAAAATTAAATGCATTGTAACTGTCGTAAGCCTGCGAACTTGACCCGCAATTAAATGATGTTTTTTTTTCTAATCCACTGCCCTACATTTAACTTAGTTTCTGACATTCCTGAAAGATATTCCGATCATTGATCTTTCATGTAAGAGACCATCATTCTCGACTGACACATTTGTTCTAACTGAGAAATTAATATTGTTGAATTACAAGTAAAAAGTCTGTATAATACAGGATGATAAACAATGATATGCTCTACAAGGTTTCTGTGTGGGTTTAAAATCCGTTATTAAATCGATATTAAATTTCATATTGAAACGCAACCAATTTCCGTCCCAAATAACATCTTTGGTAAATTTCTGATTAATCATCGTCTTTGATATTGGTTCCGTATTAGAAGATTTTAACATCCTGCTGATGTTAAGAATTGAAAACGTGATTTTTGGGCGAGTGCTTTTTGAAAAAACACTAAAATATTCGCTTTTTTATTGTTTACCTGCTCTACTGTTAGAAAATTACTGCAATTTATTATTAGCATAGGATACAGAGCTAACATGGTGAGCAAGCGACAAATATATCTCTGTTTGCTTCAATTAAAACAGCTTTAAAGAACATTTTACCAGTGAATTTTATGTTTGTTGACAATCCCACATGACATGTAATAACATGGATATAGAGGTGCTCGACATCAAGCAATAAATTCCACTCAAACCGGTGCATGCTGTGGGCTGTATTGGACTTACTGTGAGGTATGAGCAAAGCTCACTGTTGAAAGCCTCATATTGACTGCAACATGAAGTGTTGTTCCATTGCTTTTTTACCATGTTTTTGTAGAGATCTTGTCCCATGTGTATTTACTCCATATTTAATTTCTAATAAAAGTATATGTTATTGGACGAAGAAGAAAACCTGGAATCAAAAATTTTTTTGATATGTTGGTCTGTTTTAATATCAATGAGTTCATACAATATAAGCCGTGGAACCATACCTCCAAAGACCCATTTTTAATATGGTATACTTCCTTGCAAAGATTCTTGCAAGACTTGTATAACCTATTGGATTAATTCATTTATAAATAATATATGTTGACCATAAATGAAAATTAAACGAAAAATATCGTTTTTAGTAATTAAGGGCATCCTTAGTGTTATAGGTTAATTTTGACATTGCAAGTCTCAAAATCAAATCAGATTTCAGGACTAACACACAAGTAGTTACTACTGGGTAAGTGAATACAATCATGCACCATCATTCCATCCGCGAAATACCGAATTCAAACCCGCAATTACTGTATATTTCTGCAGATCTTTCTTTCGACGTGTTTTGTCTGTTTAGTGCAGATGAAATCAAAATATCAGAGGATCATAAATTGAAAGATATATAATGCTGATAGGAAATAAATAAGCACTAAAATCTTGATAAAAGACCCAAAATCAGATGAGTACAGATCTTGTTCAATCCTTAATGCTACAAAAATGTGTAAAAGTCGGTTTTATGTAGTGTCAGTACCGAATAAATTGCCAAAGGCATCAACAATCCAAAATAATTAACTCTCGAGAAATTAAAAATGCTAGAAGCTAGAGATCCAGCAACTTTACCAATTTCATTTCATGTGTTTGAATTTTGTTTCAGTTTGAAATAAATAACAAAGTACTTTTACTTTTAATTTGGGTGATAATACACATTATGAATAAGTTATTCAGATGCTGCAGTATATTGTTGAAGTTTTTTTTTTTTTGCTCATGACATATATGTTGCACTTGAGGGGGTTGACACGGATTGGGAAATGGGGGAAAGGGGGTACAGAAATTGGGGAAAATGAAAATGAAAAAAGTTGGGAAGTGGGAAATGGGTAGATGGAAATAAATTTGGGGGATTTGGAAAAAAGGGCGAGGCCTAAAAATTGGGAAATGGGAAAAGTTCTACAAAATGTGTAAAAAAGTAGAACAGAAATCTGCACTTCCACATTTAGTTTTAAAAGCTCGTTATAACATCAACCTCTATTTCTAATCACTAATCACTAATCATTTGATTTTATAGTGAGAGTGTCATAATATCAATTCTGTTCTACCCCCGAGGGAACTCCGGGTATAGAAATAGGACCTAGTATCTCCGGCTTGCGGGGTATGACCCATTCTAGGCGGGGCTGACCCCGAGGGAACCCCGGGATATAGAAATAGGACTCATTCCGTGGTTGTGCGGGATTAATAAATACACAACCCATCTTTCGGATGGTATGTAAACTCAGGTCCACCAGTTGAAAGAAATGCAACGCTTCCTGCACGTTAAAGAACCCTTGTAGCAAACTCTTTTTGAGTGGTCCGTAGGTGATCGGCTACAAGGCTAAATTCCCCGCCCCTTTCGATTTCACCCTACTTTTCCAGTGGCAGTCAGAATTTCCCGTCCCATGACCCTTTCAATACCCCAAAGTGATTATTTATTAACAAACTTGTTCTCGTCTTGATATAGCTGAAATATTGCTCAGTAGACGTTAAACAATATTCAATCAATCAATCAATCAATTCTGTTCTATTAATAGTTTAGTTCTGTTTATCATATATCATTCCAAAAAAGGTCAATAATTTATTTTATTCCACTATATAATTATAACTTAACTTATAACGGATTTTCATTGGCCGAGACTGTCACACGTGACTGTGAACAAAACATCGTGTCTCCCGCTGAACGTCGTGTCCAAATATCATATTCCCCTCATTCGAAATTCTCTAGATTTTACGAGTGTTATCACACAAATATTAGTGAGTGAATTTAAGGAATAGTAAAGAGGTATTCCGAGTTAAGGAACAGCTTCTGTCGCTTAGCAAGGAGTATTTGCCGAATAATAAAGTCTCAACAGTACATTTTCAATAAGTTCATTTGTGTTGTCATGTCAATTTCAAAAATCAATAAAACAAATTTATTTCAGCAACGACAATCCCTTTTCTAACTGTAGTCGACTTTCAGTGCTTGAGTCCTTATTACTCCATTAGATTTTCATCGATGAATGCAGTGGTCCTCGAATACTTGGGGATTCAGGTGGAGTTTCAGGAAAAAAAATTCAGACGAGTTTTTGCCAGTTTTTGTCAATTTTGGGATCATGAAAGAAAAATCGGAAAAGATGGAGAGGAGGCATAACCCCCTCTGGATACAGCCGCCATTGATTTATACATACATTTGTGTATCAAACTTAGTGGTGGAATAAAATATTTATTTCCCATGCATGATGGAGATATGAAGATTTGTTTACCCTCGGGCTTTGCCTGAGGGAAATATGATTCCCTCGGGTTAACAAATCTTCATATCTCCCACATGCATGGGAAATAAATGTATAATATTGTTGTATTCTCATTATCACTGGAGTGTTTCTATTGCAAAGACATTTTATCTCATAAGTATTACTAATAATTTAGGGTACTACCAGTTAGTTTACCGTTACAACCAATATTTGATTTCACATATCTTACAATTGATCCAAATATAGTTAACATAAAATAATTTAATAAAATCAATTAAAGGCCACAATCCGTGAGAGAACTTCAAATCAACAACTTGTTTGTATGTACTATGATTATCTAGTAAAAATACTTTTTCCAAGTAGCACTGTATTAAAAATTTACTCCGAACAGCTTCTCAACTCGGTACATTATTTATTTCAGGTAAATTTGTACAGTACATGATGACAGTTTGTCTGTCGTTACATGTCCTGACATTAACAGCTGTTGGTATTGACAGATATCTAGCAATAGTCCATCCAATAACTGCCTTGTCTATCAGGTAAGAAATTGATACTTATTAAATAATAAAATACCGAAGTTACTGTAAATTTAGTGTCTGCATATGGAAATTTTGACAGCTTATGTCTCTTCAGTGCAGATAAAATCTAAACATTTGGAAGACCAGAAACTCAATGATGTTTAGAAACTGATAGAGAACAAATATGGTCGAAATAGAAAGCCAAAATCAGCTAAAGATAGAGCTTTGCATGAGGGATGAGGGAAATAGTCCTTAGTTTTCAACAAAATTTACAATAATTGAGATATACAAGTAGATAATTGATACTCAGATTTCAAGCAATAGTCCATCAAATTACTGCCTTTTCCATCAAGTAAGAATTTATATTAAGTTAAACCATTGTTGTGACGCATTCTATTGTATTAACTTTGGCTTCTTTTTAAAGAATCCACGGCATTCCCTCTATTTCTCGCCTCCGGCTCGTGGATTCTTTTTCGTGAATTCACACTTGGCCATTGTATCTCCTTTACATAATTGATGCTCGGATATCTAGCAATGCTGCATCAAATTACTGTCTTGTCCATTTAGAAATTAATTGATACTCGTGTATCTCGCAGTATTTCATCAAATTATTGTATTGTCATTCATGTTAGATTTGACACCAGACATCTAGGAATAGTCAGTTAAATGATATTAATATTATTGATACTCATATATCTAGCAATGCTCCATCCAATTACTGTCTTGACCATTAAGAAATTAATTGATACTCAGATATTTAGCAACACTCCATCAAATATCTGCCTTTTCCTTATATAAGTCAGAATTTATACTTAAATGATAGATACTAAGATATCTAGTAATAGTCCATCCAATACTGCCCGTCAATCAAGGATTGATACTCAGATAAATGAAACACAGAAAGCTAGCAATAATCCATCCAATTACTGCCATGTCCATATTGAAAGAATTAATACTTTGAAAATTGATAAACAAATATTTGGCAATAGTCAACCAAATTACTACCTTGTTCATTAGGTTGGAATTCATATAGCTAGCAATAGTCGATTTTCGATTAGGTAGGAATTTATACTTAGATAATTGATGTTCAGGTATCTAGCTAAAGTCGATCTAATGACTGCCTATTCCTTCATGTAAGAATTGATACTTAAACAAATAACAAAATACCGAAGTTACCGTTAATTCAGTTTCTGCATATGCGCATTTCGACAAATTATGTCTCTCCAGTGCAGAGCAATCAACACATTTTTATATCCATGTACCAAAATACGAGTAAAAACTGACAGCGAAAAAATAACTAGAAAAGCCAAAATCAGCTAAGGACAGAGCTATGCAGGAGCGAGATATTTCTTAGTTTTGAGCAACATTTTGATAAATTTAGATAGTGCAAGTTTCAAAATAAAATCGGATTTTGGGCCAGCACTGAAGTACTGGCTACTGAGATGGTGAATACCCTCGAGGACTAACAGTCCGCTAGTAGAGGCATCGTCCGAGCGGAAACAAATAACAAAATACCGAAGCTTAAACAACCGATATTCAGACATCTATAGCTAGTAATAGTCGATACAATGAGTACCTTGTCCATCAGATTATACAGTTCATCTTATTATCGTGTTGTACTTCAGGTAAAACTGATATTTATTTATAGTTCGTCCAATATTAGCCTTTTCTATTAAGAATGGGTAGAATGATAATTCATGCAATACCTACCTTAGCCTAAGGTAAGAATTTTTTTTATTTAGATATTTCATCCAATAATTTTTATGTTTATCAAGTAAAAACGGTATTTAAAACCATCTAGTAACTGCCCTATCCATAAAGTGGCCCGTCTAGAAAATGTCTGCAACCTGTTCTGAGGTATGAGCATTGCTCATTGCTGAAGTCTTCACAGTGACTTCAGGATGAACAACATTGCTTGTATTTACCATTTATTGCCTCTTGTTATATCAAAATACCGAAGCTACTTTAAATTTACTTTCTGCATGAGGTCATTTCGACAACCGATGTCTCATCAGTGCAGATAAAATCAGAACATTAGAAATCTAGAAATCGAAAGGTGTATAAAGGCTAATAAAGAACAAAGAATCAAAAATGTCTAAATAGAAATCCAAACTCAGCTAAGGACAGAGCTTCGAACTGGGATTATACTCCTTAGTTTTAAACAAAATTTTCTTATTGAGATATTGCAAGCTTTCATAAAATCGGTTTTCAAGCCAGCACCGAAGAACTGGACAATTGAGATTAACAATCCACCAACAGTGGCATCGACCAGTATGTAATAAATAGCAAAATACCGAAGTTACTTTAAATTTACTTTCTGCATATGGCCATTTCGACAATTTATGTCTCATCTGTGCAGATAAAGTCAAATGGTAAAGTTACCCCAAATCATTCCTTTTAACATACAGATATTTTATCTAGGCATCAAGTAACTTTTTGGTTTACCAAGCAAAATGCTTTCACCGTCAGTTAAGAATTGATTAATTATTAGATAGCCAATCCAATATTTTTGTATAAAAATGATATCTAAACATAGACCATCCAATAACCTCATTGTCTATCTGAAAAGAGATGATATCTAGATATATGTTTCCGACTATCTGTCTTGTATATAAAGGAAAACAATATGATATCTAGTTGTGTGTAGTCTAATAGCTGTCTCGTTCATCCATTCGAAATTCTTATGTTTTGTCATGGCTACTATATTGTGTTTTCTCTGCAAGGGGATTACAAATCAAAACCTGCTTGGCTGATATATACTCTAGCTTTGTACTCTTCAATAGACAATGTGTATAAAAGCACATCCCTTCTGCTTACTACCTGTATGAAACTGCTGTACACCATATAACTGTATAAAACTACATATAAAACGATAAATGAAACTTTGATATCGTAGACTGACACTATAAAAAAACTGCAGTATAATAGGCTAATTCTTCATGTAAGTGATCTAGCACCAAAGATAACATGGACCAATTTTGTAAAAACCCATTGAAAGATTGCCAAAATCTACAAGGTTGTTGGTGTTGTTCGAGTGAAGTTATAAAATTTTGACTCGCATGGACTTAATTTAATGTTCTTCTTATTTTACAAAAGCCATTTTAGAATTATTAATAATCAAATTATATTTTGTAAACGTTTGATGTATTTTTCAGGACAAAACAAAGATGTATCTACATAATCATAGGAGTATGGCTGTTATCATTATCCTTATTTGTGCCTGTCATCTTCATCAACAGAGAGATCCAATTTTCATCTAAGGATGTGTATTGCTTGGAAATTCTAAGTCAAAGAGACAGCAGAATATATGCTGTGTCTATGTTGGTATTCTTTTATGTTATCCCACAGTGTGTGTTGGGATTCTGTTACGCTCAAATTGCACTGCGGATGAGAGCTACAAAGAACGCTAAAACGCCGTTCTCCAAAGTCACAGTAATGTCAATAAAACGAAGGGGACGGTTGGTCAAGCTTGTTGCCATTGTAGCTTTAGCCTTTGCCATTTCTTGGCTGCCTTTACACATGTCAGCATTGTTCAATAGCTTTGATAACTCTGATTCCGCTTTTACATATCATCTTCAGAATCTTGCGCCTTGTTTTGCCTACGCAAATTCTGTAGTCAATCCATTTATATACTCATTTATGAGCAAAACTTTTAGAAAATATTTTAAAGCGTCGTTTCAGTGTCGATCTATTAATATACCGTCATCATTACTCGTTGATGACGCAGTTATAGGAACACATGATAGACATCATGGAGGGATAGAGCTGCGATCTGTCAGGAATAGGTCTACACAAACACCTAGACCTGCAAAGTCAACAGTGAAGGAAAGAAAACCGATGATAGAAACTAAACCTAACAATACATTAGAAAAAGAATTAACACAAGAGGAAAGCTTTGTGTGACGAATTTTCAGTTTATGGAGCGTCACTGTACTTAAGCGAACAAAATAAAGCTTGCAGCCAAAAACAAACTAAATTGAACATAGTACAAAACTGAAAGTATTTACAGATTGCCATTTATATTATATATAAACATTACCTGTCTACTAGTAGTAAGATTATAGCCGGAATTGTTTCCGATGGAAATGATAAGACAAGACAAGATTTCGTTTGATAGAAAACTTATTATCAGTGATTATAATGATCATTTGCAGAAAGTCTTTCAGTACAGCTCGAATGAAAATCAGTTCACTGCAATACGAATGTCACGTGATAATGACGTAGATTTGAATCGTTTTATAAATGACTTCAGGATGACGAGTTTCGTTGTAATGTCAATGCCTTATAACAAATAGTTTATTGCATTATTGCTTGATAATTATGATATTGTAGGGCTTTCACTGTTATGTTGGACCATTAAATATTCTATTTACAAATTTCTTGTGTTTGATTTCTGTAACTTAAGACGTGGAAATTGAAATCTGCGGAACATGAGTAACTTCGGTATTGCTTATTTGCGTCTTGGACGACGTCTTTGCTGTTGCCGGGGGTTTCTATAACTCGGTAGCACATTACATGTATTTTAACGCTAGTCTGAAAAACAGATTTTTAATAACAAGGTATTTACTACCCAAGTATTACGGTGCTATTGTGCTGGCCATAAAACGTTTAGGAGGAAATCGACAGAAAACTCTAAATGAATCAACTTTATTGACTTAGGATTCCAATGAACTAAAATTTTACATGCATGAAGGCCGCTTTCTGCTTCTGTCGAACTCCTCTGAAATAAAACAACGGCAGTAGAATACCGAAGGAACAAAGGGATGAAATTCACAAAAATCGAAGTCCAAAGACAGGCCAAAAACGAGAACATAGAAAACAATGACGTTAGACACAAAAACAATGACGCCAGACAGACACAAAGCACAGAACCAGAAACCACAACATTCAGAACAAAGGCACTCACAGTGGGAACTCCAGTGAAACTGAGAGTGACATCAGGTGCTCCGGAAGGGTAAGCATGGCCTGCTCTGTTAACAGCGATTCTCTTACCTTTACAGAAGTTCTGAGTTTTATTCTACTTCCGTAGTGCGACAATGTCTTTCAAGAAGGCTCTTTTAGCTGCCAGCAAATTAGCAATAAGCGACCTTGCCCCATCTTTCAAAAGTACGTTATTTCATGATCGTAAGTTTGAGTTAGTAGTCTACATATTTCGGTTTTATTCGTATACGCAACAAGTGTGGGGAATCAGATGTGGATTCTAAACAATTCAAAATATCGAAAACACAAATATTACAAAAACAGGATAACAGTAAACACCTACAATGACCGGGAACTACAATGACATGATCTGTCTTCAAGTGAACATAACCAATGCAAGAGTGTCAAAACATTAGTTTTTTTTTCTACATTCTGTACTACTTTCCTATTAAACTAGTATGTTAAGTCTGGCTGTCCGCAGTTCCTATCGTTTCATTCTTTTGTCTTGCATTGGTGTTTTTTATGTGCAATTCCCTTGTGGACCATAGCATGCTATTGTCATTTTCAGTCATTGCATGTATTTTTTTGTCATATTTTTAATGTAATTATTTCAAAAATTTGCAATATTCTGTTTAAAACCAAAAAGTCTCTCCCTCATGCAAATCTCTATCCTTAGCTGATTTTGGCTTCTCATTTAGATTCTATTACTACCGATTATTTGTTCTCTGTCTTCACTTACACATCTTGCAGTTTGGTTTTCCAACTGTTTTGATTTGAACGTGCTTGCATTTAAGATACATAATCTGGAAGAATTTCCTCCTTTTCATAATTACCCTTCCAGATCACATGATGTCACTCCCGATTTTTATAGGAGTTCACTCTATTGGCACCTCAGTTTTTAATGTCGTCTTCTCATTTTTGTGCTTTTTGGCTGTCCAACTTCCTTGTTTTGTCTGTTTTCTCTGTTGCCGTTTTTGCCATGTCTTTGGACTTTGATTTTTGTGATGATCACTTCCCTTGTTCCTTTCTTCCAAAGGATTTCAAATTTGAAAATTAAATAAGCCAGTTTGTCAAATATTGGGCTCTATATTTCTATTTTTTGTAGATTTAGAGGTTTACGTTTAAATATGAGGCAGATTTTTAAGTATTCGCAGTGTGCATGACAAAAGAACAAAATACCGAAGTTGCTATAAATCAACTTTCTGCATATGGCCATTTCGAAAACTTTTATCTTATCAGTGCAGAAAGAAAGGAATTGAAAAGGAATTGAGAGGTGTACAAATGCTGATAGAGAACAATTAATCAAAAGGAACCAAATACCAAGCCAAACTCTGCTAAGGACAGAGTTATTCTTGGTTTTAAACAAAATGTTCTAATTTAGATATTGTAAGTTTTCAAGCCAGCACCGAAGTACTTGACTACTGGGCGGGGGGTGGGGGATGCCCTTGCGGACTAACAGTGCAACAGCAGAACCTTCGTCCCATTAGTAATAAATAAAAACGAATTACCGAAGTTGCTGAAAAATTACTTTCTGTATATGGCCATTTCGACAACCAATGTCTCATCAATGCAGATAGAATTAAAACATTGGAAATCCAGAAATGGAAAGGTGTACAAAAGCTGATAGAGAACAAAGCGATATTCTATTATGGTATTTTGTAGCTATAAATAACTCCAGGAAACCACCTGAACTAGTTCACATAAAAATCCATGAGAATTAAAATGGGTGTTTCAATGTCTCCTGTTATGTGTACTTCTTTATTCTTTTTTTCAACATAAATGGTGTTTTTGTGCTAATTATTGCTTGTGTCTTTTGTACTTTATTATATATGAAAAAGAAAGGAGATGGAGTAAATTTCAAGGAACAACATCCCATATCCAGGTTAAAACGACCCAAATTAAAGCATCTAGGGGTCACCGTACGGTCTTCAACACAGTGAGGAACGTCACACCATATAGCAAGCCCTAAATGGCCCAAAAATGGTTAACAAAAAGGTGGATAAATCAATGGAAACAAACCACATCCAATAACCCAAATATCAAGAAACTAAAATTTTATAAGAAGACAAGGACAAGCCAATGACCAACATATTCCTGACTTGGGACAGGCACAAAAACTGCGGTGGGGTTAAACTCGTTTTCTTGG
The DNA here is from genome assembly GCA_002080025.1 of Modiolus philippinarum. Taxonomy (NCBI): domain Eukaryota; kingdom Metazoa; phylum Mollusca; class Bivalvia; order Mytilida; family Modiolidae; genus Modiolus; species Modiolus philippinarum. Next base: position 166,468 of record MJUU01032834.1, on the reverse strand, counting down.
ATCCAAACCCTCCCCCTATGTGTGGTGAATGGATAAAAAATAAATACACAAAAAGACTCGCAGTACAGATCAAACTAGAAAAAAGTCCAACTTATCAAGACGAGTACCCTTACAATGAAGTACATAAAACATGAAGACAATACACACAGGTACTGTCCGGACAAATTCTCGCAGTTACTGACAGCTAGCTAAGGACATAATTTCCGTTGACTATGATATCAAGCCTTCTTACATATGAAACCTCAATTGAAATACTTCTAAATAGATTTGGTATAACAACATCATCAATTATGAAAGAAGAGCATGGTATTGTGCAATGCCAAATACGGCCAATATGAAAAAATGTCTAAATTTAGTTATGGTGTAAAGCATTTAGGTGATGATCAATATTTTTTGCCAGCAAAAACCAGAAGTATAGATTTAACAACAATGCTGTATTTATATCCTCTATGAATAAGTTTGTTCAACGGATTAATAAGTTTGGAAGTATTGCTTTCAATTATAGATCCTGTTGATAATTTGTTCTCTGTCAGCTTTCATCTTTTGAATTTTTGTCAAATATGTTGATTTGATCTGTACTGGGTAGACAAAAAATGTCAAAATGGATTAACTGCAGTAGCAAATTTACAATAACCTCGGTATATTCTGATTTACCACGTCAGATATTTGGAGTCGTCAAAAGACAGGTGTCTTACGCACCACCATAAGGGTTCTGAAAGCATCACCCTACTTATCTAATTTTTACCCTTCCGATGCACTTGATGTCACTCTCCGCTCTCAGATTTCATGGGTATGTTCTTATGTACAACGTTAGATGTTTTGAGTCGTCAGGAAAATGGGTGTCTCGAATTTATTAATACTGGGCTGCTATATCCCCTCGGGGACTAACATTGCACCAGCAGAGGCATCGGCCCAGTGTAAATATATAACATTATACCGAAGTTACTTTAAATGTAGTCTATGCAGATGGTAATTTCGACAACTCGTGACTCTTCAGTGCAGATAAAATCAAAACATTTGGAAAGGCTATAACCCGAAATATTTGTAAAATTTCTCAGAGAGCAAATAATAAAAAAGCAAAAATTTGTTCAGGTCAAGGCTAATCAAGAGGTAGATAATCCTTTGGTATTAAGCATAAATTTTTAAAACGTAGGTGTTTCAAGTTTCTAAATAAAATCGGTTCTGTGGAGAGCAGCGAAATAGTGACCACGGGGTTGAATGCATACCACCAGTAGATGCGTTGACCTAAATTTGTTGGAAAAAATGAACGACTGGACTGTGTGATAGACAATGGACAATAAGTACAAATATTCACAGGACACTGTGTTTGCTTTTAAGCCTTTAAATATTTGGCGGATGCCAATCTATCTAAATCTTTTATTGATTAAATGTGACTTCTAACCGTAATAAAAGAGATGTTTTAGATTTTTTAAATTTTTTATTCAGATGTATAATAACTTTCAAAAAGAAAAGTAGGAATACTTTGCAAAACTGCCTAACGTATTGGATAAAGTAATTGAGAACCAAAACGAAAAATCCAAGGACAATTGCAACATCGAAAACAATAAAGAAACAGAGACACAACATGAATACAGCGTAGAAAACAAAAATGAAAATGAAAACACACACTCAAAAATATGAACAACACGGACCAAATAAAAAAACTCTGGGTGATATTAGGTACACCGGTAGAGTAAGCATCTCCTGCTTCTTATAAGATACCCGCCGTGTTGAACATGCCAAATTCGTTAATAAAGTAAACTTCTGGAGTGATGGGTTCAAGTTTTTTGTAACATACCCCTGTGTAAGTACATGTAGACTATTTGGGAGCAACCGGGCTCTATCAAGGAAGTCTCTTTATCGAACACAGTATCGACATCAGACCATAAAAAATCATTCGAACCTTTGATGTGACTCAAGTCATATTTCGCCGATTCTTACACAATTAGTTGGGAACACCGTAAAAAAGACTTTAGATAATTGCATAGTTGTGCCCATATCGATTTATTTCTTGACAATAAGTTTAAAGGACAGTGTTCGACATAGAAAAACGACAGTAGAATACTGAAGGAACGATAGAACAACGCAAGTAGAATAGCATAGGAACAAAGAAGTGGAATTTACAAAAATCAAAGTCCAAAGACATGGCGAAAACTAGGACACAGAAAACGATGACGTTAGACACAGAAAACAATGAAGTTAGACACAGAAAGCAATGACGTTAGACACAGAAAACAATGACGTTGAACTGATACAAAGCACAGAAATAGAAATCACAACACTCAAAACCAAGACACTCAGAGTGTGAGCTCCAGTGAAACTGAGAGGGACAGCAGGTGCTCTGAAAGGGTAAGCAAGTTCTTTCTCTGTTAACAGCACCCTCTACACTGTAAATGAGTCATTCTAGAAAAATGTCAAAATCGGTAGTAAGATCGGGAAAGACGTTAATCTAGATGAAAATGTTTGCTTTCATTTGAAATACTGACTAGTATTATCTTTCAATAATGTTATGGTGACGGCCATAGAATTTCTTGATGGATGAAATTTATATAGTGTGAACAAATCCCTGACGAAGCAGTTTTTTTACAGTGTTTTTGCTCTATTAAAAAATCACTGTACAAACACGCTCGATAGTAACGTATAAACTGTGAAATGTACACTCCATAGGCTGGAGAGGTAGGTATATTGCTTCTAAGAAAGATAAAGTTCACAATTGGAAAATCATCACGCTTGTCATATAGCTTAGATTTTAAACGTCCATTGTTGTCAATATACAACAAAAGATCCAAGTACGAAGCTGAAGTAGGTGTATCAGTTGTTACTTTAATTTCAAGCTCATTGGGTTAGATCTGATGTTAATATTCCTTAAATTTAGGATTGTTAGGAGAAAGTAAATCGTCTTTGTAGCGGAAGCTGAAATTAAAGGACTGGCCTAAATGTTTTTGATTACTTTGTGTAAGCCCTTGTAAAAAAACGTACGAGTAAGGGAAAGGGTAAGCTGAAAATGGCGCACAGTTAGTTCCCATAGAAATACCTATTGTCTGTTGGAAAACACGACCTCCGAATTCGACAAAAATATTGTCGATCAAACA